>JAECMU010008966.1:0-20670 GCA_016106625.1 Dracogyra subfuscus | reverse complement strand
CAGCCAGAAGGCTTACCATTAAACATAGTGAACATGTGAACCATAATATGTGTCACAATTAGGAACTATAGTGGACCGTGATGAATGAACTCTCACCCGGAAGTGATCTGTGTAGTGAGACCTCAGCCAATTAAAAAAAAAAAGAGGTTATGCAATGAATCGGACGTCGCTGCGGGCACCCAACGATTCCCTGGAAAGGCTTGAAGAGCGCCTTTCTGACTTCGTTGGTGTTAATTAGCGACAGTCAATGGTTAATTACACCTATCATATGAACACTTAGTTGTTACATGCAGATAACAGATTATAAGTGTAATTTGGCTGATTAAACTACTGATAATAATGGATTAATCGACTGATAGCCAATTAAATGAGTATACTCAACTATACACCAACAAGAGTAAATACGTTTTTCTACAATATAATCATTAATATCATATAATATACCAGTCTTCATTACTAACCAGTAACAGGTACTGGTTCCCAGTGACTGGCTGTAAATATACATCTTTCAAAGTCAACAATCGGCCAATAGACCGTGAAGGGGTCCTTAATAGGTAACAAGATTAAGAGCTTGACGGAATGCCGTCATAATGATTCAGGTAAATGTTTCAATAACTGATAATGAATTTCATCTGGTCCTACAGAAGTATCATGGGCTCCACGAAGAGCATCCTGCAATCCCCGCCCCCGACAGAAATGGCTGTTGTATACTTGTATACAGATGCAAAATTAATGGACTGCTTTTCTGTTTTAGTTCTGAAGATGTCTCACAATGCATTTGCTATGTCACGATGAGACGTGACATACGTATGTATCATTGACAGACAAATGATGAACTGTATTACTGGATTCTTTACCTTTGATTTTACGGATCCGATTCCAGACATTTCACTGATGTTTGTGAATTCAACTTTGAGACAAAATTTCTCCAAGATGTTTTCTTACTCTAATTTCTCTGAGAGTCTTAGCCTTAGCAATACGAAATGCATCCAGGTTATCCCCTGTAGGCTCACGTTTAACCTCTCAAGCGACCTGTCTCGCTCTTTGGATGCATTCTTGCACGTTGCATTAAACCATGGTTTATCGAAACGATTTGGTATTGCCAAAGTCTTAGGAATAGTTTCATCTGCAATATCCTTCAATATGTAAGTGAACAAAGACATGAGATCATCAGCATCAGTAATGACAAACTGTTGCAGACGATTGCTGCACAGAGGCTTAAACTGATCCCAATTTGCCTTCGCCAATTTCCACCTTTGAACCCTTTCAAGCGATAGAGGTCCATCATTCTCCAAAATAATGGGAAAGTGGTCACAAGAAAAGGTGAAGGACTACATAGGGTTATGTTCATAGAAGTGAAAGAACCACTTGCAGAATGAAAATATGTATACTTTTTTTTATCATTAAATAATAGTAAGTCAGTTTTTAGAATTAAATCATCTCATTGTTTATCTCTAATATTAATATCCTCGCAAACCCCCCCCCCCCCCCCCCATAACAATAAAGGGAGTTGGGAGCTGGTCAATAAGATCTTAAAGATACCTTGGTTTAAAATTAAAATAATTACGAGGTGGCAAGTAAACTGAACACAGAGTAATAGATGGAACTTTTACAGCCACAGCTTATAAATGAGTTGCCAAACTAATGCAAGATAAAATCACAATTGCATAGTGTTTTGGACCAATGCACCATCGTACTAAACATTCGGATCACTAAACGGTCCCCACTCCCCGAGTGTCTTGTGATATAATTTATCAGCACGAGTTGATAAACGTATGAAATCTGAGGCTTGCCGAGGATGTTTATACTTTTATCAACGAGTGTTGGTAAATTATATCACAATACACGAATGAGGTATTCTTTTTATCATCCAGTATCTTTTTTTTCATTTGTGATAATTGTAAACAATGTCAGTAATATGGGATGAATGTCACTATATTTTACAGCGGTAGAGACGCAACTAATGATAGGTTTAGAGCTGAAACATAAACAGTGACGTCACAAAAAGAAGCAATATCTCCTAGGAAGGAAGGAAATATTTTATTTACGGTGTCCGATATATGGTCAGAATTTTTTACATTCGTTGACAATAAAGATAAGTATGGTCAGAATTTTACATTCGTTGACAATAAAGATAAGTATGGTCAGAATTTTACATTCGTTGACAATAAAGATAAGTAATTACAATTTCTTTTATTGTTATTTGATGTTGTTAACTTTATCCGGCTGTCGGACTGAAACTGCGCAGTAGCGAGTTCCTGTTAATAGGACGGAATTCGATAGATCCAGGATATACGCAGCTTTAATTCCAGTCAGCCTTTACCTGATATTGAAATGACGTAAGGTCTCATTACACAGATGTCATCTTCCATTGAAATCCATGCTAGATTGCCCAACTTCCAATGAAGATAGTCAATAGAACGGGTTTTCGTTTGCAAATACATATGAAAAATAAGAATGTTAATTTTTCGGTGAACCGTTCAAAATTGCGCCTAAATTTCTTCATACTGAGCACCATTTTGCTTTAATCCTACAGGACATTCCAAATTCCATAACCACCCTCCGCCTGTTACCGACCCCGATCGGGCTGTTAGTGCTTCCTTTTCCTGCCAGTGCAGGCGGTCCCCTTCTCCACCCCACCCTTTTCTGTCCTGGGCCGATGAGCCTGCCGAGGCCGACACCTGTGCCCAAGACTATAACAGATTGTTCTGAATGTGAACGTTAAACATTGACCTAACCTGATCTGACAACATTATTAAACAAAAAAAAAACCCCAAAAAACAGCTTATCGTCAGATAGTTGGACATCGGAAACGACTAAGCAATTCAAAAACACGGGGTACAATCACCACGGTGCAGCCTGAAGCTGAAAGTGCAAAACAGCCTGAACCAGCACTGTAAGAAATGCCCGTTAAAATGATGGAACCGTTATTATAACGGATATACCTTCAAGACATACGGTAAATGACTGTGGTGTAAAGCATTATGGTCAAGTTGAACAGCCGTTTTGTTGACGTGTCTGGTTCAAGTCTGGTGCTAGGTTTATAGAATAGAGTGGGTATTACTTAGAAATTTGGCGTATAATTGGTTTCATAAAATATTTTTGCAACAGAGAACAGACTGGTATAAAAAAGAAATTCTCAAATCGAACTATATGTAAATATTTGATAACAGTTTTAATTTTGCATTTCAATACAAGAAACAATTAAGTTAGGTCTGACCACATTATAATGGGAGTACATCTGTCCAGTGTTTGCACTTCATTAAAGACATATGTTAATCACAGTGGTTTCCACAGAAATGTTGCAAATGTCAGTTTTTCCTGTCCATTGGATTCGTGCATTCGAACATTTCAAACATACTCAACCTTTAGAGCACACGTCCTGCGTGACAACATAGGACATTGTCGCCAGCAGCATGCCGGTATGGCTAGGCCTTTAGACACTGCAAATTTACAGTGTAGTATTCCATTTTGTGGAACCAACTTTTGACACTTTATTCATGTTCCTAGCTCACCTTAAACATACTACTGAACAGGATAACATGGGAATTAAAGTCCATTTGTTGCTTGTTCTAAATACTTTTTTTTAATCATCATTTACTTCTCATATATCAAGAAGGCATCGTAGCTGGAGAATGAGCAGTATTGCTCCATATTGTATTATTAATGTTGATGTAAATGGTGTACAAATCAGTTGTGCAAAGTAGATAATACGATTTCTGCCAATAACAGCAATGTAGATAATGTGATTTCTGCCAATGACAGCAATGTAGATAATGTGATTTCTGCCAATAACAGCAATGTAGATACTATGATTTCTGCCAATAACAGCAATGTAGATAATGCGATTTCTGCCAATAACAGCAATGTAGATAATATGATTTCTGCCAATAACAGCAATGTAGATACTATGATTTCTGCCAATAACAGCATAGATAATGCGATTTCTGCCAATAACAGCAATGTAGATAATGCGATTTCTGCCAATAACAGCAATGTAGATAATGCGATTTCTGCCAATAACAGCAATGTAGACACTATGATTTCTGCCAATAACAGCAATGTAGATAATGTGATTTCTGCCAATAACAGCAATGTGGATAATGTGATTTCTGCTAGTAACAAGCAAAGTAGATAATGTGATTTCTGCCAATAACAGCAAAGTAGATAATGTGATTTCTGCCAGTAACAGCAAAGTAGATAATGCGATTTCTGCCAATAACAGCAATGTAGATAATGCGATTTCTGCCAATAACAGCAATGTAGATTTCTGATAACCAACAAAATGCAGACACGATGTCCAGTCACACAGAAGTCCAACACCATCATGGGCATGAAGAAAATCTATAAATTAATGATGGATGTATGGAAAGCGATGAAGATCTAGAGGATAAGTATTTTTAATGTTTTTAGAAATGTTTTACTTGAAACTTGAATGCAAACATTTACTACCTTGTACTACCATTCAACATATTATTACAGACTTCAATGAAGTTCACAAGGCTGGTCAAAAGCATATACAATATATTTTGAATAATAAATTGAAAGACTTGTAATTGTAATAGGGCTAAGAATGATTCCTTTTGTACCCAGGGAAACAAAGCTAGTGGTAACCGCAGCAAAGATATGTACAAAAGTGGTGTTGAAAAAAGGCTTTAAATTTAGTTTGAGCTTCACACCAATAAACTTTAGTATTCTTTGTGGAGAGTTAAACAGTATGGTTTTCATTTACATTACACAGGCTTTTTAGCTAGGCCTGTGTGAACATTGACAAGAAAGTAAAGATGGGTAGAGTACCTGGGCCATTCATATCCAGACCTACTTCTACATTGCGTGTATCTCCTTTGGGTTTGGTACCAAAGAAAAGTCATGGGGAATTTAGGATAATTCACCGTTTTGTCATATCCAGAACATGCATCTGTTAATTATTTTATTGATCCTTGTTTGTGTTTTGTATCTTATACTAAATTTGACCAGCGGGCAGCATAGCCTAGTGGTACAGTGCCCGCCTGATGCGCGGTCGGTCTAGGATCGATCCCCATCATCTAACCACTGGGGTTTTTCTCGACATAACCATATGTCCGACGCCGATATAGCCGTAATTATAATATGTTGAGTGCGTCGTTAAACAAACAAAAAACAAAAACAAAATTTGACCAAACGGTTAATATGGTACAAAGGTTGGGTAAATGGGCAATTTTAGCAAAAACTGATATTATATCTGCTTTTAGGTTTTTGCCAATATGGTCTGGTGATTTTGATTTGTTAGGTTTCAAACTTGATGGCCTGTATAACTTTGATGATAAATGTTTACCAATGGGATGCTCTATTTCTTGTGGGGCATTTGAAAAATTTGCCCAGGTTTTTTTTGTTTGTTTTTCGGGTGTGTGTGTGTGTGTGTGTGTGTGTGTGTGTGTGTGTGTGTGTGTGTGTGTGTGTGTTTGAATGGGCTACACGTGGAGTATTGCATGGTTGTGAAATGATCACTATTTAGATGATTGGGTTTTTATGCTGGATCGAGTAGCTCTAGTGACTATCAATTAGCCTTAGATGCATTTATTACTTTAAGCTGTCGATTGGGTATTCCTATTGCTACGACAGCAGGTAATTACTTATCTAGGGCTTGAAATTGATACAGTTCTTAGGTTGATTAGAATTCCCATGACACTAGCCATGGACATTGTAGCTAAACTTTTTGATATGCTAAACTTTCTGATATGTTAAATAAAACGCCACACTGGGGTTATTACAGTCATTATTTGGGACCCTTGTGCGTGCTGTAACCTCACCGTGGTGCAGGGGTGTGACATTCTCTTAGAGAATGGCCAATACAGCAAAAATTTAAGTTTAGAATAAAAGTCAGTATCCGTGATATTTGTATTTTTTGCACAGTTCTTTACACAAATGGTTTTATTTATATCTTGAATATTTCTATTGATATTGATCATCACTTTATTTATTTCCATTACCATGGTTTGACACCCAGACACCCAGTAGCCCATGTGTTTTTCGTGCTGGGGTGTCGTTAAACATCCATTCATTCATTATTGGGCCATCTCAATTTTGCATGTCGTGCATTTGTTCCTGGATCAATTTTGAATCACCAATGAACATTAACATCTTTATATTGACATTCAGCTAAAATGAAAATGTTTTTGGGGCTTATTATAATGGCAGTTGGACCTACGCTGTTTGGCCACATTTTTGGTTTGAACAAGGTTATGCAGATGATATAACCATTCTAGGTTTGTTCGAACAAGGTTATGCAGATGATATAACCATTCTAGGTTTGTTCCTATTTTAGTGTCTATTTTTATCTGGGTGATAAGACTTCAGAATAAAAACGTTTTATTTCATTCGGATAATCAATCTGTGGTAGCCAGGGAGAATTTCTAGTTTAAACCAGCCAGGAAATGCTACTTGTTTGTACATCATGATGGAAAACCTGGTATCAATTTAGTAGAGTACTGAAGAAAGTAATTATTTCTTTGGGTTTCCCACGGGCTTTTTATAAGTCACATTCTTTTAGAATAGGTGCAACAACATTGGCCATGAGTGGAAGTTCTCCTGAAATAATTAAGTCTTAGGGCGTTGGAATAGGTGCAGCAACAACATTGGCCATGAGTGGACGTTCTGAAATAATTAAAGAATGAATGTTTGTTTAACGACACCTCAACACAAAAATACAGATCGACTATTGGGTGTCATAAATGGTAAGTAAATAATTAGTCTTAGGGCGTTGGAAGTCTAATGCGTTAAAGGGACATTCCTGAGTTTGCTACATTGTAAGATGTTTCCGACTAAACTTACATATTAAATATATGTTCCTGTTTACAATATCAGTTTCTGTATATTCAATGTGTTTCCTGTCATCTAAATATTTGTAACCAGCCCAAACTGATTTTATCTTCAAATAATTTCGTACGTACGAAACAACTATATTTCCGGAAATAAGATGAAATTTAACCTAGTACAAATATTAGAACGATCAGAAACACGTTTAATATACAACCACTAGTATTTTATGCAGTCACATATATTTGATATGTAATTGCAATCGTTAAAACCTCGTTAGTCGATAACATCTTTAAAATTGCAGTAAATCAGGAATGTCCCCTTAAGCTAGAAAATTCAACATTCACGCGGTTGAGGGCTTCCGTTAGGATCCTCCAGTCCACGTCCTTCTGACTTGTGTTCTAAATGAGACCGACATGTCTGCGATAGATTGCTAAGCAGTCGTCGACATTTCGGATGGCCTAGTGTCTATGATTGCACAGACACTACTTGATGGTTGCAGGATATTTGCTGCAAGAGTGGAATACTGTAGATCGAAACATATTTCGAAGATTCCACAGAGTTGACAGGGATTCGTTCCACACCATTGTAGGGCCAGAGATACAGAAGCCAGAACCGAATATGCGATGTAGTATCAACACGGGTTAACGGCTAGTGTACCAACTGGTGCGTACCATAATTTTACACAAGTAAAAACATGTGTGGGAAATGTGTGTACGATGTGTTACTTGGGGTGATTTAACAATGTTGAATGAACATAAATACAAGTAGGCATGTGGAGATACAAAAAGTTTTGGAAAAGATTTTGTTGAAGAACTTGAAAATTGTATTATATAATTTTACTGTCTTTTAAAGCGACATTCCTGAGTTTGCTACTATTTCTACGATTAAACTTATATATTAAATATATTTTCTTGTTTAGAGTATCAGTAACTGTATATTCATGTTTCCGGTCGTCCTAATATTTGTAAGGACAAATCTGATTTTGTCTTCAAATAATTTCATACGTACGAAAAAAATAGTTTTTAGGAAATAAAATGAAAGTTAACCTAGTAAAAATATTAGAACCGTCAGAAACACGTTTAATATACAGCCACTAATATTTGATATTTAATTACAATCGTTAAAAAGTCTCTGTTAGTCGATAACATTTTAAAACTTGCAGCAAACTCAGGAATGTCTCTTTATCACTTTGATTCTTGGCTATTCAATTTGCAAACGTTTATTTCGTCATATTCATTTAGAATGTGATAACCGATTTAAATTATATTTGAATTTACGGTGTTAGGGGGCTAAATGTAAAACGACTGGGTCTCCATCATAATATGAGTGTGTAGAGACTTCTACCTTTCTTGTTGAGTTGCAGAATAAAAATAGCAGGTTAATGACGAATAACTGAATGAATATTTAAGGTCACACCAGCACAAAAATACACATCGGGTATTGGGTGTTATAAAAGTAAAAGTGTATTACAAATTATTATTTATACAATTTTGTAAAACCAGTGGAAAAGTACAATACAATACAAATATCAAGGTAACTATATTTTAAAATTTAGTATAGAAGTCAGTGTGTTTTAAAAACTTTAAAATTAATTCTGGGTGCAATTTTTTTTAAATATTTTTTTTTAAATATCAAACGAATTACTATTTTCACGCTAGGGACCTTAAAAGTCTTCTTGATCAACTTCCTACTCTCTTTATTAGCATGGGATATTTTGATGTTCACCACACTTTGTGGGGATGCGACGACATAAATAATAGAGGTAAACAATTAGACAACTTGATTCTCAAAAATGACTTAATATTATTTCATGGTGAAAGTCATTATGACATATATATACTTTCTTTCATCAGGCTAGTGGTTCTTTCACATCCATTGATATAACCTTATAACTTTGTCTTGATTTCTCTTTTGGAAGTTTGTCCAGACCCCTGTGGCAGTGCTGACATCATTTGAATGGGATTAGAGATGGAAGTTAACAAAGGCAAATTGGGATCACTTTCGGAATATATACAGCAATGAACTGTTATTACTCGTACCGATGATCCCATGTCTTTTTTCACACCTATCTTGAAAGATATTGCAGAGGAAACTTTTCCTAAGACTTCGACAGTACATGATCTTCCTTGCGTTGTTCGGAAGCATACAACTTTAAAAACATCGGGGGAGACTTTTGCAATAAAATAAAAAAAACCCAGGGGTAAAGTGCAGTAATAAACTCTGGATTGTATACTGTATAAACAGATTTTATGGCTATACTATCACGGGGTTTTATTTCGTCTTGTAACGAATTTAATATAAAATTTTATATTGAAACTAGTTTCCGTCATACTTCGTAATTTACCCGAATCATTTCGTATATCCTCGGCATAATTCCGAATGCTTTGAAATTCGTTTCAAATCATTGGCATGGTTTTGCAAGTGAGGTTTTCATTGGTTGAATGAAAGGTCAACTGAGCTGCTGTTAGATCAACATGTAATAGTGGAGCTAATTTTAATTAGATTGACAGCAGATTAAGGATTCATGTGCATACAAATACATTGGTTTTACGGACTCACTTTCATGTCTCCAAGCTCTACAGTACATAAAATAAGAGATTCCCTTAGTTGGGATGGTGATACGAAAGTGTTTAGTTTTTGTTAATCAACTGCCAATAAAAAAACTACATTTTGTTGAGTACCCAGCCATGTTGGCCTTATGGCTAGGGAAAAGGCAGATTACTATATATTTGGCAACAGACAAAAATAAAACATGCGCTATATTTTAACACTACCAGACTGGCAGTTGCACAATGTTCGAACCTTACTCATTCATTTTTCTTAATAACCATCTAGAAAGGTATAGATTAATAAATGTGGATTTCTTATACTTATTGTTGATGTTCTTAGAAGTAAATTTATCTGAAGATAACTACAGACCAAAAGACCTCAAACTACTCGCCAGACCCGGCTTCGGTGTGGTTTTGGACCCAACTCGCTTTTCAAAAAGCTAATGTGTGACACTGCCCTGAATTGTTCCACACCTAAGTGCCATTTTATGGCAGAATAGACATGCGGCCACTGTGATTCTGAAGGAGAGCAGGTTATCATAAGACAGTGTTGTCATTGTATCATTGAGGATAACTACAGACATACAGAAAATGAAATATTCAAAAAAACGTATATATTACACAACCATGTAGACTTGCAACATATATGCACATCGCCTTGAAAAAGAAAGAGGTTGATAGTATAATATACCGAGAAAGTCTTACTTGGTACCAACTGCTTCTGGGTTGTCTACGATACTTTACGTCATGGCGGGACTTTTTATTTTAACGAATGGAGTACCAACTGCTGCTTGGTTGTCTACGAAGCTTTACGACAAGGTGGGGCCCATTATTGCGACGACCATAGTACCAACTGTTGTTGGGTTGCCGACAAAGCATTACGAAATAGTAGATCCATTTACTGTGCTGAATGGGGAAAATGTGACGGCTAAGTCTTGCTTTGTACCAACCGTGGCCCTTACTGAGCGAATGGAGTACTAACCGATGCCGGGTTGCCTACAAATCATTACGAAATAGCAGACTCATTTATTGCGATGAATGGGAAAAACCGTGACTGCTTTGAAGATTTACGACATATATTACTAACTGTTGTTGTGTCCTCTGCAAAGATTTACGATTATGGCGTGGATCATTCAAGTCCTAACCTTATGTGAACGCTATTTTCTATTGATATTTGGTCAGAATGACAAAGGCGTGTTAGACTATGGTTAATTCTTGTTTTCTGTGTTTATGGCTGGTTCCTGTTTTAAATGTTTCTGGAGAGGTTTTATCCATATATTAAGAACTCATAAGTTTTAGGAAGACAACCACTCTCAAGGAGATTGTTTACTGGAGATTTTATCTTTCGTACACCGCCATAATGAGTACTGCCACTTCCAGACTAGTTGACTAATCAAAACAACCGTGATGATATCCATTCATTAATCACTTTAATAATAGTGATGCATGTTTAACGACACCCCAGCACAAAAATACACATCGGCTATTAGGTGTCACAAATGGTAAATATATACACATTATTTATAACCACATTTCGATATCGTGGTTATTTGGCGATGTCATGACGGTTGGCGTTCAGTTTCTCGGGACCATACAGACTTTAAAGAAATAAAAACTAGAGCTCCAAAGGTAACAACAAATAAAGAAATATTATCACACAGATACAGAACAAGTATTTAAAGATTACAGACTTAGATTACAGATTTTCACAGCGTTGG
Organism: Dracogyra subfuscus; assembly: GCA_016106625.1. Classification (NCBI taxonomy): domain Eukaryota; kingdom Metazoa; phylum Mollusca; class Gastropoda; order Neomphalida; family Peltospiridae; genus Dracogyra; species Dracogyra subfuscus. Next base: position 9,605 of record JAECMU010008966.1, on the reverse strand, counting down.
GTTCACGACACAGTTACGTCCCTCTTCTTTACGGTAGTGACGGGGTAGAATTATGTAAACAAGTATAAATAAATAAACTATTAAAGCAATTAGAAAGTTATTAATGAAATCATAATGTGACAGAGAGCACAGTGTAATAACATTTCCGTTCGTCACAATGTGATGAGCCGTTTTCACAGACAATGCTGTAATGTGATTGGTCCACAGATTGGGGTTAACCTAATTCTCTAGGACTACGTTTTGATTCATAACATTCCAATGTGTACTGAAAGAAGCAATACTGTTAAGAACGTAGTAGGCTAAATTAATCGAGACTTGACTTGAAGCAAATGATTAAAAAAAAAAAAAAATTTATAGCTACAACATTCACATTTCATAAAATTAAAACAAAACAGTTTTTCGAAATTAATTTTTTTTAAACATTATTAATATTTAAATGCTACAATGTATACACAATTTGTCGTCTGCTACAAATATGGCAATGGCGGAGTACAGTTCTACGTTGGGTGATGTTAAAACGGACAAGAGTATCTCGAATACAATGAACGACAAACCAAAACCCGCATTGGATAAAACACTCGGAATGTCCGTTTATTATCTCCGAAAGCTTGGGCTACAAATGATGAACGCTGTCCCGTAAAACTGTTTACACTGTATTCTCAGTTGCGACCAAGCAACATTTGAACTCCTGACAGTCCTTTTTATTTGGCGACGAATTGTAAAACAACACCACCCGGCAAACCACCCCTGGTTTAAGCGGCAGCCAGTTGGTGTCCACAAACTTTCATCTATTATGAAACGAATGGTGCGTAGGGTTGGTCTTCAGCATGGCAATTTCACAAATCATTCTGCTCGAAAATATCTAGTTCAAAAATTATCCGACAATCATGTTCCTCCAAACGAAATTATCAAAATCAGTGGCCATCGCAGCCTGCAAAGCATCAAACAGCTATTCACAAATTTCAGAAACACGCCATCGTGAAATCAGCACTTTGATTACGTGCACTGAACGATCCCATTCTACGGCCATGTTACTGACCCCAAGCGTCCCAAGGCTACTTTTATGACTTATCGCAAGATAAATGGTATCAAACGGCCACTCATTTAGTATCCTCTATCTCTTTGACGGGGTTATGAATTAGGCCACTGTAAGTAAACACATTAAAGAAAGAAATATAGATAAGTAATGTGCAGGAAAGAGATATACATTACAGATTAAAGAGATATAGTACAGGAAAGAAATATGGATTAGAGAAGAGAAGTAATGTATAGGAAAGATATATAGTACAAATATTGGGGAATGAGTTTATAAGCTACGGTGGCCACCGGTCGACACGAATCACACAACACCAGGTAGGCCCCCCTATATATCACCACAGTTGCATAAAGGGACATTCTAGAGTTTGCTGCAATATTTTAAGATGTTATGGACTAATAAAATATTTCTTTGTTAGAATATTAGTGGCTGTATATTAAACGCGTTTCTCATCGTTCTAATGTTTGTACTAAGTTAATTTTCATGTTATTTCCTAAACAATATTTTTTTGTACGTACGAAATTATTTGAAAACGAAATCCAGTTTGGGGTTCTTATAAATATTAAGACGACCAGAAACACATTAAATATAAGGACATTGATATTCTAATCAAGAAAATATAGAAATATTTTATTAGTCGGAAATATCTTACAATGCAGCAAACTCGGGAATGTCCCTTAACAACGACGTGGGGATTTTGTCACAATATCATGTAAAATCACAGGATAAAGATAGTGGGAAATGTACGTAAAACATTTTGTAGAATACAAAAATCAAGGTAAGTATATAAAATAGAAATCAAAATGTTTTTAAAACCTCAAAATTAATTCTGAGTGCAATTTAAAAGATTTTTAAACATTTCTGTTGTCGGCTCAGATGATTACACTCTACCAAAATGTGGCGCACAGTCACTGTGCACTAACAATGTTCACACTGAGGATGTTCCACTTCTATATTATGAAATGTTTGAAGACACCAAAGTAAAAATAATATATTTACATGATAAAAAAAAAATCCTTAATTTGTTCCAGGGCTTTAAAGGGAAATTCCTTAGTTTGCTAGGAGGATGAGACACATTATAGACAACTGATATCTAACAGTCACTCGCGTATTGTTTTCTATGAGCCAAATACAGGAGAAGGAAATATTTGTTTTCTATTTAACGACGCACTCAACACATTTTTTATTTACGGTTATATGGCGTCAGAGGTATGGATAAGGACCGCACAGATAGAGAGAGAAAACCAGCTGTCGCCACTTCATGGACTACTCTTTTCGATTAGTTTGTTTAACGACATCCCAACACAAAAGTACATATCGGCTATTGGGTGTCACAAATGGTAAGTATATGTATATATATATAAATGTGAAACCACCGTGTTGGTGGGGGGGGGGGGGAAGAGTATAATATAATACATAAAATCAAGGTAAGTGTATTTTAAAACTTTCCAATCATTTCTCGTCGTCTTGAGATGTTCACGCTCCACCAAAATGTGACGTACAGTCAGTGTACACTGAGGAGGATTTTTATAATAAATGAAAGTGTCACATGTGTATGGCTGATGCGGGCACGGCATAAGACTACTTACTTCATCCTTCCTGCACCGCCTGTAGGATGACTGCCACTCCCAGGACTGCCTTAACATAATTAAGCTTATTCGCAACCGCACCGTCCCAATCGTCTTACAAAGTCAAAAACATATAATATTGGTTAACATGAAATTTAAATGGAAACGGGGCAAATTCAAAGCAGACTTGGTAGCAACATCTGCCTTTTCGTTAGCCCTAATGCTGGTTTCCGCTGCCCGTTCGCCAAATCGTCACATGACGAAAGGGGGTCTCAAGTGACGAAAGAAAGAGCGGGCAGCATAGCCCAATGGTACAGTGCCCGCCTGATGCGCGGTCGGTCTAGGATCGATCCCCGTCAGCTAACCACTGGGGTTGTTCTCGACATAACCATATGTCCGACGACGATATAACCATAATTGTAATGTGTTGAGTGCGTCGTTAAGCAACAACAACAACAACAACAAAAAAGCGAAAGAAAGTTGCAATAAGATTTTGTTTTTACCCACCAAAAATCTATCATCCCTTATTACTGCACTCCATCTAACAAATTCATCCGAAATCTTTTTGGGGGCTGACAGTAACATATTTTTTTAATTATTTTTTTAAATTGGCAAGCCAGCACATTCTGGTTACGTATTTATGTTGGCACTGACGTCACAGTCGCTCACTTCCGCAATTGTAGTGGAGTTCAGTCGGCCGCTTTTCGCGAACGTATGATAGACTGGGTTTTTTTAACATTTATTATGTTTTGCACGTTTATTAATCAAATATAAGAATTGGTGGTTTTGGTTGTTATATTCCTGGTGTCATCGGCTATAGCTTAAACCCGTGTACGAAAACATGCCGCCTAAGCAAAAGTACGAAAACATGCCGCCTAAGCAAAGTACGAAAACATGCCGCCTAAGCAAGCAAAGCTTGCTAATTTCTGGTCACAAAATAAGCGACCTAGTTCTGAGTGTGATGATCAGCTATCTGAAAGTATTGCCGATACAGACACCAGATGCGATAATAAAAAGCCAAAAACATCGGAGTATGACGCCAACAGAAAATTTCGGTCTAACTGGACGTCAAGTTTTCTGTGGCCGAGATTTGATGGCGCTAGACTTATGACGTGTAATATTCGCATGGTTCAGATTAAAGCGGGCAGCATAGCCCAGTGGTACAGTGCCCGCCTGATGCGCGGTCGGTCTAGGATCGATCCCCGTCAGCTAACGCCGATATAACCGTACTTATAATGTGTTGAGTGCGTCGTTAAACACACACACACACACAAAGAAGAAAAAATAATTCAGATTAAATGTCCTTACTTGTATTTCACTTCCTGTGATAAAGTTGAGGAAGTTCGAAATCCATGATGTTTAATTGATTGTTCAATGTATGTAGTGAAAGCTTTAGGTTTGTATTATGGGCCGCCAGCCTTTATTTGGAATAAACATATGCTACTTGAATCCTTAGTTTGTCTTCTTTTTTTTTTTACGTTAATATGTAGTTACACATTAACATGACTGATTTGACTAAACTGGATGTTAAACTGACTACAGATTGGAGTAACAAATTAGTCACATGACTAAAGGTATTCAAGGATCAGGGGAACCCAGCAGGCTAATGTCAACATGGCTGGGTACCCAACAAAATAGGCGGGCAGCATAGCCCAGTGGTACAGTGCCCGCCTGATGCGCGGACGGTCTAGGATCGATCCCCGTCAGCTAACCACTGGGTTTTTTTCTCGACATAACCATATGGCCGATATAACCGTAGTTAAAATGTGTTGAGTGCGTCGTTAACCAAAACAACAAAACAAAAACTCAACAAAATATAACATCTTTATTGGCAATTGATAAAAAGACACTTTCGTATCACCATCCCAACTAAGGGATGCTCCAATTTCATGTACTGTAGAGCTTGGAGACACGAAAACAAGTCTGTAAAAATAATATACTTGGATGCACATGAATCCTTAATTTGTTCCAGAGCTTTAATGATTGCCCAAATTTCAGCAGTAAAGATTGATGCTGAATCGGGCAATCTCATGGAAATTATTGCGTCTGATAGAAAAACTGTAGCACAAGCCACAGAATTCCCATCCTTGGAGACTTGGTGACATAATTTCTCCAAGATGATTTTCTTACTCTGATAGCTTTACGAGCATTTGCCCGAGCAATTCAATAACTATTCAGGTTATCCCCGGTAGGTTCCCGTTTGAACCTCTTGAGGGTCCCGTTTCGCTCTTTGATTGCATATTTCCATGTCTCTGTGAATCATGGTTTATTGAAACGCTACGGTATTGCCGAAGTCTTAGGAATAGGTTCTACTGCAATATCTTTCAAGATGGAGGTGTACAAAGACATGGGATCATCGGCACCAGTCATGGCAGTTTGCTGCATAGATGCCGAAATTGATCCCAGTTTGCCCTTGATTCTGAGCCCTTTCAAGTGATGGAGGTCCATCATTCACCAAATTAATTGGAAAGTGGTCACTATCACAAGGGTCTGAACAAATGTGCCAGGAGAAATCAAGACAAAGTGACGGACTACAAAGGGTTAAATCAATGGATGTGAAAGAACCACTTGCAGGATGAAAGTATGTATAACTTTTATTAAGTCAATTTTGAGAATTAAGTCTTCAAATTGTTTACCTCTATTATTTGTGTGGTGCGCATTAAAATCTCCCATGATAACAAAGGGAGTAGGGAGTTCATCTAGGGTTAATTATCATAAAAAAGCACCCGGAAGTGACAAAGCTGAATGTCATGATTTCAAAATATGACGTAAGTAGCAACGAATTCAAAGCGCTATGTACCGCGGTGGCAAATGCGTCTGGCGATAAAATTTTCAATGCTGCTAGAAATAAGTACTTGAGCGAAATTGCAGATCAATGCGCTTATGAAAACATTTTGTCAATGAAAGATAAGATAGATAATTACATGTCACCCGAAGACTCCTTTAAAGTCGTCAAGTCATGGTGTCAAGAGCAGGTATTACGTGCTTGTTAACTCTCTACTCAAAGGCAAAGGCAAAGGTAAAAAGAAAATTGGTTTATATTTACAAGGCGAGTCTGACAGTGGTAAAAACATGATGTCTAGTACTTTGTTTGAGGCATGTGCATGCACTGGAAAAATTGCCAAGGATAATTTTCCTTGGCAAATGCTAGGTGGCAAAAAAATTATCATTGGCGAGGAAATATGCATAACTCAGGTCAACATTGATAATTACAAAGACCTACTTAGTGGAAATAAGGCATCGTGTGAAAGAAAGGGAACGACACCTACTTATTGCAAAGGTTACATAGCATTACTTAACAGCAATGTAAAATTCTGTACGCAACTCACGAATTCACAAATGTCAGTTATGAAAAAATCGTTTATTCTTTCTCGAAGGTCTTACAAAAAGCAACATTTTGAAAGAATGTTATGGACTTCTTCATCCGAAGCTATTTACACTGGGTGTAGAGCCTTTGGATACTTGGTTGGCTTTTGGCATTGAAAGCCAGTGACCTTTGACCCCTGAAACCGAAGGACATTGGGCGTACGCCCTGTGCATGTTAATTGTAATGGTTTTGAGGTGGTAAATAAACTGAACATAAAGTAATAGTTTTATGAGCCATGATCTTTACAGCCACAGCTTGTAAATTTGATTTTAATACGACTTCACTCTGGGGAATGTTTTCATTTACAATAATGGAAACGCCCCCAGACGCTCTATTTTCGGTTTCTTGATTTATGGTAGAGATTTAATACTGTCAGTACTCTTCAAGAAGGTTAACTGAACACACAGTGCAAGATGATTATACTTTTGAATTAGAAGACTTAATTCATCAAAATTGGGTCTAAGCCCACGACAGTTCCACTAGATAACTATTTTTCAACGGGAGGAAATATGGGCTTTATCTTTGGCTTTGCTGGTGGTCTTTGTGATCGGCAATGATCTGGGGATGAAATCTCCATATCATCATCACCGACATCAGCCAACATTTCATAAATATTGCTGATCGGGACCGAACGTAGTTCGATCTTTTTCAGCCTACCAGACAGTACGTTTGGAGATTTCTGTGTGTCACTTCCCGTCTTAGGGAGACTAGCGCTCGACCTATTTGGGGGATTCTTAGAATCCGTTGACACTTGGGTTTCAATTTCTTTGTGCTGGCGAGTAAATGTTTCTTTTTGTGCCTTCTCAGTATCAGACAGTTTTTGTACTTGGCTTCGTCACAGTGCCAGGTGAGGTCTGTGTTGACATTAGCAGCAAGGGATCTTTTATATGCACCATCCCACAGACAGGATAACACATACCACGGCCTTTGATGTACCAGTTGTAGTGCACTGACTGGAGCGAGAAATGGGGCAACGCCTTGCCCGTAAATACAGGGGAAAGACGAGGAATGCTGCATTTACTTCCACATTCCCATCGCAGATGCCCTTACATTGAACAAAAGACGTTGTAGGTTCAATGCGGTTTCGTAACGAAAGGGTTAACTTTAGAACCAGCTTCAACAGTTTGCTTTTAATGAATCGCTTTGTCAGAAGGTTGTTTTTTGTCTATTGGTTAACACGTGTTTACGATCTTAATAGATCATGTTTTTAAAGAGTACACTTAAGCATGGCGCTTACAGATACATGTAGAACACTTTATTCCGGAAATAACCGACCAAAACTAAAGGTCTGACACCACAATGACCATTTTCTCTAGCAGGTCCGACTCACCAATTACAGTCAATACATAGCATTTAATGTTTAGTCACTTGTAATTAAATGTCAATGAATTAAAACAAAATTATTAATGTGGACATGTATTACAAGAACCTCTTGGTTTTGCGTTAATTGCACAGGGTAACTTTCCTTCTGATTGGAGAAAAGCCATTGTCATTCTTATTCCTAAGCCTGGTAAAGGATCCAACAAATCCTACCAGTTATCGCCCTATTGCTTTGACAAGCTGCACTTGTAAAACCATCAACCGTAGACTTGTCTGTTATCTCGAGTCCCACAAATTGCTTACTAACGTGCAATGTGGGTTCTAGACGTAGCACGGTTGATCATCTTGTTAGATTTGAAACGTTTTGTAGGGATGCTTTCTCATCCATAACCAGCATTTGGTATCGGTCTTTTTTGACCTCGAGAAAGCTTATGATACCACATGGAAGTATTGGATTTTGAAAGATCTCCATGGCATGGGCCTAAGAGGCCGTATGCCTGACTTCATCTCAAATTTCTTACAGAATAGGTCTTTCAAGGTACGAGTGGGATCTCACTCCCAAGAGATGGGTGTGCCTCAAGGTAGCATCCTGTCAGTAACTTTATTTTCCGTGAAAATTAACAGCATCACCCCAGTGTTTAAAAACTGGCGTTGATAGCTCGTTATATGTCGACGATTTTCAGATCTGTTACAGGTCGTCCAGTATGAGTATCATTGAACGTCAATTGAATAAACTTCAACAATGAGCAACTGACAATGGATTTCGATTCTCAAAGTCACAAAACAGTCTGTATGCATATCTGTCAGAAAAGAGGTCACCATTTAGATCCTCAGCTGTTTCTGGACAAAAATCCGGTTCCAGTTGTGGAAGAGACCACATTTCTGGGGGTTATTTTTGACAGGAGGCTATATTTTGTTCCTCATTTACAGTATGTAAAAAAGAAGGGCTTGAAGGCCCTCAATATCTTAAAAGTTATTGGCAAGACTGAATGGGGAGCAGATCGAAAGGTTATGCTCTGACTTTATAGATCTTTAGTTCGGTCTAAACTTGATTATGGGTGCATTGTGTATGGGTCAGCACGTAAGTCTTACTTGCAAATGTTAGATCCTATACACAACCAGGGACTTAGGCTTTGTCTTGGTGTTTTCAAAACATCTCCTGTGGAGAGCCTGTACGTCGATGCACACGAACCTAGTTTGGGTGCTAGACGTGCAAAGCTTTCTCTGCAGTATGCTACTAGGATTAAATCAATGCCAAATCATCCTGCACACAATGCAATTCGAACATTTGGTCTTCGCATTAGGCAGTTTTTATCAGTTTCCAACATTGATTTAACAGACATTTTGGAATCTCCTTCATATTTTATTTTGCCACCTTGGTGTATCAAACCACCAAAAATTGTATTCGATCTTGTGCATCTAAAAAAAGATCGCACAGATGCAGTTATTTATAAAGAACATTTCATGGAAATCCAAGAGAGATACTGTGATTACATTCCTGTTACACAGACGGATCACGGGATGGGAATTATGTGGCTTGTGCAATCATTTCCGTGAGATTGCCCGATTCAGCATCAATCTTTACTGCTGAAATCTGGGCAATCATTAAAGCCCTGGAACAGATTAAGGATTCATGTACATCCAAGTATATTATTTTTACAGACTCACTTTCGTGTCTCCAAGCTCTACAGTACATGAAATTGGAGCATCCCTCAGTTGGGATGGTGATACGAAAGAAGTGTGTCTTTTTATCAACTGCCAATAAAGATGTTATATTTTTTTTGGGTACCAAGCCACGTTGGCATTAGGGTTAACGAAAAGGCAGATGTTGCTGCCAAGTCTGCTTTGAAATTGCCCCGTGTCCATGTTGGTGTCCCCTACAGTGATTTTAAATTTCATATTAACCAATATATCTTTTCGACTTGACAAAATGATTGGGGCGGTGCGGTTACGAATAAGCTTAATTCTGTCAAGGCAGTCATCCTACAGGCGCTGCAGGAAGGATGAAGTAGTCTTGTGCCGTGCCCACATCGGCCATACGTTTTTGACCCATTCATTTATTTTAAAGAAAGACCCTCCTCCTCAGTGTGAACACTGTCGGTGTACACTGACTGTGCGCCACATTTTGGTGGAGTGTGATCATCTCAAGCCGACAAGAAATGATATATTTGGCAACAGAAATGTTTTGGAATCATTTAAAGGGACAGTCCCTAGTAACGGCTAGTTGTTAACCATTACACCGTTGTTTTTTGCTAATAAACCCATTTTTTCACAAAAGAAATTGCACTTTCCTTACCGTTTATTATTTAGAATA
>JAECMU010008954.1:0-19485 GCA_016106625.1 Dracogyra subfuscus | reverse complement strand
GTGTGTGTGTGTGTGTGTGTGTGTGTGTGTGTGTGTGTGTGTGTGTGTCATTATTTGTTTATATACTGTTGTTGAATGACTACAATAATAATATTTACAAACATAAATGGATAGCTTTTGTAAAATCAGTATTGGATAACATTGGTTGTACATATATATGGATGTCACAATGTAATAGAATTGAAAATGCTAAACCTTTTAAAGAATTTATTTCTCTAAGACTTAAAGATCAATTCCTACAAACATGGTACAGTCATATCGATAATTCCGGAAAAGCTTCAAATTACAAACTTTTAAAATATTGTTATACATTTGAGACATATTTAACATCACTTGAGAACAAACATTGGTGTCCATTATTACGTTTTAGACTCCCAAACCATAATCTCCCCATTGAAACAGGTAGATGGACACGAATACCACTATATGATAGAATATGCCCCCTCTGCAACAGTAACGACATCGGAGAAGAGTTCCATTATATACTTAAATGCCCATTTTTTAAAGTACCCAGAAATGTTTACTTACCACAGTACTGTCAATCAAAACCTAATACATATAACTTTTATAATATCTTCAACAGCAAGAAAATCGGTGTTCTTCGTAAATTGTCAATTTTCTGTAAAATTATTATGAATATATTTAAGTCCCCCGGCTAAAATACCTATATGGATATGTATTTTATGTATGTATGTATGTATGTATGTATGTACGTATATATAATTATATTTGTTTATTTGTTTATATATGTGAAATACTTATATGTTTGCCATCTTGTCAAAATATATGTTAAATTGTATTATGTACCTCATATGCCGTGGTTTACGGCCTGAGAGTAAATAAAGTTCTGTTCTGTTCTGTAGCGCAGGTATATACTAACTGGACATTCCTGAGTTTGCTGCAATAATTTAAGATGTTATCGACTAATAAATTGTTTCTACGATTAAACTTACTTATTCAATATATTTTCTTGTTTAGAATATCAGTGGCTCTATATTAGACGTGATTCCTACAAATATTCGTACGTACGAAATTATTTGAAGACGAAATCCAGTTTGTGCTTCTTATAAATATTAAGACGACCAGAAACACATTCACTATACAGACATTGATATTCTAAACAAGAAAATATATTTAATATGTAAGTTTAATACGTAGAAATATTTTATTAGTCGGAAACATCTTACAATGTAGCAAACTCAGGAATGTCCCTTTAAATTATCTGTTTAACAATAATTCATAAACATTGGGTTTTTCATTTTTATTTGGGCTGGACTTATTTAAGTCGGTTGGGTGCTCATCGAGGTGTTTGGGTAGCAGGATCGAACCACTTCGGTGGATCCATAAAACTGATTGTGTTTTTGATCGTTCGAACCAGTGCACCACAACAGGCCAAAGACCGTGGTTAGTGCTGTCCTGTCTGTGGGATAGTGCATATATAAAATATCATTTGATGGATTAGGCAAAATGTAGCGGTTTTCCTTTAATGACTATGTGTTAGAATTAAAAAATAATTGACAAGCAATAGTCAATTACTAATTAATCTATGTACTCTTGTAGTGTTAACCAAAACAAACAGATTCTGATTTAATCCATTTGATTGCACTCAATCCAATGACTTGCACAGAAGCGTGAATTCAGCCCTATCAATTTTGTTGGGCTACAAGTCACACGCTGGGAGAGGTTGTAAGACATATTACTTCCTTGGGATATAAATGTCCGAACCACCAATCGCTTCCTCGTTTGTTGCTGGCTCCCAATCAGTACACAGAACAAAAACAATGGCACCAGCCCACAGATTGTCCAAGCGCGAAACCGATATTTACCACACTCTCACCTTTGTGTTCTGACATTGCAGCGGGGGGAGAGTATCCTTTAAATAACTAACACGTATTAAGCTGCTTCATCAGATAGAATGTCTCAATCATGCTAACTCTTGCACGATTATGGAGTATAGCCCCGAGAAAGCCGCCAAACTAAATTAATAAGAATATTTTGCATGATAGGAGTGGATTAGTAGTATATAATAGAATTCCGGTATCATCTTCATGTAAAATCGATCAAAATGGTCCTCAAGGACTCCTGATTGATGTGTAGCAATTGTGTACCATTTGCCGCTTGTTTGTTGATGATTAGATCTTATTTTTTGTCTATTTCAGGTCATTCTTCATCGCAGACCGTCTTATTGGTTATCCAGCTAGTGATCAGGCCTGCAGCTGAACACTGGTTTTCAAGGACTGTGACGTCGGTGTGTGTGTGTGTCATCTAATTGGTGAAAGGTGTTTCAGTTCCCGTAGTTAATCATGAGCTCTACTGAGTTTTCTTCAATGCCTTTGGAACTGAATTCTTCTTCCGTCCCGAACACCACTGTATCTACAATGTGTATCAATGACTCTGTGGAACCGCCGGCCACCCCGCTGGAGTTGTGGCAAAACTGGTACCAACCCATCCATGGATATGCCGCTCCGATAGTGTGTATCTTTGGAGTTGTTGCGAACACACTGAATTTCGTGGTTCTCACCAGTAAAAACATGCAGTCGCCAACAAATGTTATCCTTTCAGGACTAGCGGTGTCGGACGGGTTAACAATGGCCGCATACTTTCCTTATGTGATTTTAAACTATCATGTATACATTTCCAAGCCATCTCCACACTCCAACGCAAGTTTCTTGATGTTTTATGCCATAGTCAGTGTAATTGTGCATTCAATATCAATATGGTTGACTGTAGCATTGGCGTTGTTTCGGTATATATTCATTCGTTATCCGCGAAGAGGAACCAAACTATGCACTGTGTACAGAGCCAAACTCACCATCGGAATAGTTTCTTTCGTCACGGCCGTCGTGTGTATACCGAATTGCGTTATTTACACGCTTGAAAAATACGTCGATGCCCACTCTAACGAAACGAGTTGGTTCATCAACGTCAAGGAGACGACGTCGACGGAGATATTCGTAAAGAATCTCAACTTCTGGACCCAGGCCCTGCTGGTGAAGCTCCTGCCGTGCTTCATGCTCTCCATCCTGAGCATCTGTCTGGTGAACACGATGAAGGATGCCGAGAAGCGGCGGAAGAAGCTGCTCAACAAGACGAACAAAGTGAAAGGCGAGGACGAAACGAGGAGACACCGAAAGACGAACCGAACTACCCGGATGCTGCTCACTGTTGTCGTTTTGTTCCTTGTCACGGAGACGCCACAGGGGATACTCCAGCTGCTCAGTGGCATCATCGACGGCTTCTTCAACGACGTCTACCATCCCCTGGGTGATTTAATGGACATACTCGCGCTCATTAATAATGGTATTAACTTCGCCTTATACTGCACTATGAGTAAACAGTTCCGAGACACGTTCATTAAGATATTCCTCAAGGATGTGTTACGGAGCGGCGACAAGCGAGGAACCGCTCTTGTAGCCACTCAAGCCACGAAAGACACGGATGTGTGATCGCTGGTGCACCGGCGTGCCTGCTCGGATTAGGTCAACATTCTGTGCCTGTCTGTCACCCACTGATTGGAAATCAAGGTGATGCTCATATCACCTCTGTACAGTGTTGTAAAACTGTAGGCGACATTGACCGAAGTCGTGTGTGTACGGTATGGTGGAGCTCCTTTGACACTTTTCATCTTGCCTACTTGTAAATAACATGTACATAATTATGTTGTTAAGGGTGAATCCTTTTAACTTTGTGTTCCTTAAATGTTCTTAATGTGCATTAATATTTTATTTTGTTTTCATGTTTCGTTTAATATCCGAAGTTAGTACAAAAGAGTTACGAGGACAGCGGAATATACTGTAAAGATATCAAGAGAGGGTACAGGAATGTTCGTAACATTGATGTAATGTAGTTATGTGATGTTGGCAAATCTGCGCACCTCAGCCCATATTTTCCAAGCAATCTTAGCCTATGAAATCGTAAAATTATCGTCAGCAATGACGTCACAATGGTGTGTGCTGTAGTGACGTCACATCCAACGATGATTTTACGATTTCGTAGCACTATGAGAGCTTTGAAAATATGGTCGCAGGTTCACAGACAAAATGAATGTATACTTGTATACTTTTTTTTTAACGACGCACTCAACACATTATAAGTACGGTTATATCGGCGTCGGACATATGATTATGTCGAGGAAAAAACCCCAGTGATTAGCTGACGGGGATCGATCCTAGACCGACCGCGCATCAGGCGGGCACTGTACCACTGGGCTATGCTGCCCGCACACAGACAAAATGAATGACGAAAGTAGGATGCAGGGACCCTGAGTGTACCCCTACAACAGTGTTTGATTAAAAACACAATCCGGTATTAATCTAACCTGTAGAGTTACTTGGTGATCGTGTTTTCAGTGTTCACGCGTTTACTGTAAAGATTGTTGCTAACATCGTATTATGGGGACAGACCCTAGTTTCAATCCGTTAAAATTAACACTAAGTTTAGTTAATCTACACACCTGTAGCACACTTATATAAAGTTATAATTAAGTGAAACACGAGTTTGTGACTTTGAAATGGTCAAATACCCTGTGAAAATAGACTAAAACTCGATTCCATAACTGTTATTTCTCAGACGCACGTGCGTTTTTAAAAATATGAGAAATACATTTTGTGATATTAAAAATACTAGGATGACCAAAAACACTATAAACCATGAAATCTAAGCAAAGTGTGATTTGAGTTATCAAAACGGCTATAATATTCAAAAATATGCCTTAGTGTTTAAAACTAGGATATGTCACTTTAAGGACATCTATATGCTGAGCGCGATGATAAATGAACAGGTTTAATTTCATGAAACTATCAACCAAATATCATCATGTTGACTGTTACTTTACACAGATCCTAAGAATCAACCCACCACACTGTTATACTAATAAAATATATACCAAAATATCATAGGGAGTTAAATGTAAACTCTATTATTTAAAACTTGATCTTTTCGCCGACCGTAATTCCTTTCTCAGACAAAAGTGCTTGCGGTAATGCTGAAACTCCTAAATACCTTTATTACAGTGTGATATAATTATTTGAAATAAATTAGGAATTTAATGCTTCACAGCGCAGCATGCGAATCAATATTAATATTCGATGATGGTAAGACGGTACCTCAGTGAGTTCACTTACGGTGCGATTGGTAGGAAGACCGATTCACCGTTATGGACTCATTGGTTCATTCTCGCCTCAGCAGTAACTCTTGACTAGTGTGTAATGTGTAGTATGCGACGTCCAGTCTATGGGAATTTAACTACACGATTCCTTCCAGCTACTCAATTCAAGTAGTAATATGTCTTTCGGAAACGGCTTTCTTTTCTCAATATCTTGGCCAGTTGTCACAACATCTGTACATCTCACAACCATTAGCATTGCTTTAACTTACCGTCAATGAAAACTATTAAAGCGATATTCCCGAGTTTGCTGCATTATATATATTCTTGTTTAGAATATCAGTGTCTGTACATTCAATGTGTTTATGGTCGTCTTAATATTTGTAAGAAGCCCAAACTAGATTTTGTGTTCAGATAATTTCGTAATAATTTAGGAAATAACCTAGTACAAATATTACAAAGATCAGATACACGTTTAATATACAACCATTCATATTTTATTCAGAATTTTTATTTATTTGATATGCAATTACAGTCATCATAAAGTCTCTGTCAGTCGATAACATCTTCAAAATTGCAGCAAACTCAGGTATGTCACTCTAAACAGGAACTGTTTTGACTTGTAACTGCAGGTCTATCATTCAATAATTACACTAACAATTATCTAAATATTATTTTGTGTTTAAAGATAGACCTGACAAAATTTATTTTGGAAATCAATCTTTCATGTATAGTACTGATACACTGCAAATTATAACTGGAAGTATATAGAGAGAGAGTTGGTATTATTAAAGGCACTAAATGATGTTTACATGTGGAGCCATTTCCAAACTGCCTCTATTCGACATTGGATATCATTAACGATGAGCATACTGTGTTCAGTTTCTGTCAGCAGTAATGCCGATAAATGAAATGTTGATGGACAGGGCTGTTTCTTTTTTAAAAAAAACACATTTTTTTTTTCTTCCGGTTTGTTTCATCATTTATAAACAAAACAATTACCACATTGTCATTCACAGCTACATACAGTATCGCGTAAATTGTTAATATATAAGGATTTAGAACAGATAATTAACTTTTGTGTTTTGCTGTGCGCGTTGTTGTTAGTTTTCCATTCGAAGTTATTTACAACATAAGTCACATTCCATAACACTTTAGTGAAACTATCAATCTGTAGGTCTGACACTATCACGGATTATCATGTAAGATATTATGTGGACTGCGCGCGGCAAAGTTCAAAGCTATGTTGTTGGGTTTTGTTTTTCTTCTGCATTTTATTGTCAAAATTATACGGGACGTTCTTTCTGTTTTCGAAGAATCGATGTCATTGATGATAGTGGGTCGTGTTCCAATCGTTTACAGGTTTATGCTTGTTGTGAAATGGCATGACGTGTATCCAGGGTAGAGGAGAAAGAATATAAGGTGTATACTGTTGCCTTTTAGGGTTTTGTTTCTCGAATACTTTGTTACTATCTGTCGGGCTTGCCAATGAAAACATTTACTTCACTAAAGGTGAGAGACACTTGGCAACAGGCAGACATTCTTATATGTGGGGGAAAACATATAATCCTGATTAAGGGCAATGTGAATCATAAACCACAGATATTCATATCGGTAGAAAAAAACATATAATACAGATCGCTTAACAATCTTATTCTTTGACCAAAAACTTGTAAGATTGGTTGTCTCAATTATCAGTTAGTGTGTAATGTACATTTGACTATGTTCTAAATGACGCTATGATAAACTCGTTCAAACAGGCCCATACACCTTATGTGTTATATCAAAGCTAGTGACGGTGATATCGTAAAAAACCTTTTTTAATATAATGTTGACTATAAAATGACTTGCTAGGTAGACAGTTCGTTTCCGAAATGGCTTTATATAGTGGGGTCATATTTTGATTCCCCGTTATAATTTGTGGGACCAAAGTTTTAGGGTGAATTTAGAATCATTTAGACCTTTAAACAAACTTTAGTCCCCATGTACCTCTCAAAAGTTCGGGCTAACTCCACCAGAGGGCCAAGTCCATGATTGCTGTCGGGGCCTATACTGGAAATTAAATCGCGGCATATTTATCTTAATATAACAGTGAGAATCACGAATAAGGTCTCTATTCCCTTTAGACAGAGGGTGCCTATTCTTCTGGCGGGCCTATTTTTGCAATTTGAGGTCATATTGACATTCAAATCCAAGATGGCCGTTGTCCACCATAATGATAATTGCAGAACAGCAAGACTCATGAAATATGTGGGCTAAATTATAAATGAAGTATTTATTTACACAAAAAGCAGGATGTACTATATTTAAGTGAGTTCTTGTTTGCAATTTCAGGTCATCTTGATCTTCAAATTCAAGATGGCCGTGATTCACAGTATTTAAAATAAGAACTTACTGGAGACCTTAAATTAAAACTATTTCAGGTGTCGTCATTTTGACATGGAAATCCAATATGGAGGGCGTGGCAGCTGAGATCGAAACATTAAATTGCGCAGTATATTTTAAAATATTTTTATGTACGCCGATCAGTGATCCATAACTGTTTCAACAAAGGCCGTGGTGTGTGCTGTCTTGCCTGTGGGAAGCGCAAATAAAAGACCCTTTGCTGCCTGTCGTAAAAGAGTAGCCTATGTGGCAGCAGCGGGTTTCCTCTAAAAAAACACGAATGCTTGACGTCCAATAGCCGATGATAAGATGCAAAAAAACCCACCCTTTAATGTGCTCTAGTGGCGTTGTTAAATAAAACAAGATGGTACAGTTGAGCTCGACGTTCCACATACTCCTGCTACATAGTAGCCTTCTTAGCATGATAGAACAGAGTTAATTTCGCATTCAATCATGTTCTGTTTTAATGAATATGATGGTCATCTGTCTCTTGGCCAAGGAGTTCCAACTCTTGTATTTTTGTTCAGTAATAACAAACTGAGAATTCAGCAACTGTTGAAGACATTACTCTTCAAACTTGCCATGGACAATATACTACTTATATTGTGTTATATCGAATCTTGGTGTACAACATCTCTGACAGTGGAAGATCTTCCATCAAGGCAACGTGTCATGAGGATGAAGTAGATCCATCTTTGCACCACTGATGTCAGTGGTCATCAACACCTGGAGTACTCATGTGTTAATGCATAGACATCCAGCCTATATATACTATGTCAATCCTGCGTGTTCTATATCTACAGTAAAAGTACAAACATATGGATATCACTTTGTAACGCACTGATGACCCCAGATATCGCCATCGCCCTATAGTACAGGTCATGACTGAATCTGATATTATCCATACTGAAACCATGAATGCCCGTAACACCTTTGACATGAACTAGCTGCAAAGAAACATCTAGAAATGTCACACCGTTCGCACTCCTATGAACATCCAGTATCCAGGTGGTAACATATATAAATAATTCAGTATCTGATCTGTTAAGTTCAGTTAGACTATTTGTCAGTTATGACCGACCTATCGTACATTACCTTTGTTCACTGAATGTGCAATCTCAGTGGTTATAAACTTATGTATCAATGTATTTCGTTTTCCATTAGGTCAATATAGTTGCCACGCCATCCATATTCTGTTTCAAGGTACAAATAGCATCATATTGTAAAAGCGACTCATAAAACAATTGTGAATGTTCTGTTTAGTGAGAAAAGAGACCTCATTTATTATTCTATTTCAGTTAGATCGAGGGCTCGAGCATGTTCTCATATTAAAGACCACGAACAACAGCTTTCTTGGATTTAAAATTCAAGATGATCTCAAATTACAAATTGCATCCACTTTTCAGTATAAAAAAAACAAACACTTTTCACGTATGACATATTGTCATATCTCAAATATTTGTAAGAATCCCAAATTGGATTTTGTCTTCAAATAATGTCGTACGTACGAAAACATTTTGCTTTGGAAATAAAATTAAAATTAACCTAGTACAAATATTAGAACGATTAGAAACACATTTAATATGCAGCCATTAATATTTTATGTAGAAATATATATTTGATTATGTAATTATAATCGTTAAAAAGTCTCTGTTAGTCGATAAGTTCTTAAAAATTGCAGCAAATTCCGGAATGTCCTTTTAATCTCTACATTTGTTTGCGCACGTCATACGGTCTCGGGATTCAAATTTACCTCGAGTGATGTCTCAAGCTGACGAGCAATGTTACGGACGGCGCGCAATGGCCAGTATTGCATGTTGACTTTATTTTACAAAACAGTCATGAAGCCTAATGGTTTAGCAACTGATTGTGCCTTGTAAATATGTCTGTTTTGTACCAATATTTGGCCGCTTATTAGTGTTTGTGTTATTGTTGTCACTGTTGTGGTTACCATTGGTGTTTGTTGCTGGGTGCTGTTAGGTTTGTTTGATTAGTTGTCATGATTGTCATGCTGGATAATGAATGACTTCACATTTACAAACAAAATGTAAAAATAACGTGTTTTTCATCTGACAGTGACACCAAATATAATGTAAATAAATTATGTAGAACTGTTTGTTTTTTCTTCATTGTGTTCTTGTATTCACGTATGTTCATTACCAGGTATACTGCAGTGTGAAACTACCAACAAGTCTTCGTCAACGGACACCTTTGCATGCCACCGGTGGGGCAGAACATAATTTTCTTTCGCGAACACCTGATTTCACCGATATGATATTGATTTACGAGTGCATGTCATCACAGCTGTACATAATCCTATGAGCTCTGTCCGGTGTTAGTCGTGGTTAGGTAAACTGGAATTTGAGTGGCAGCCCTCCTTGTGGCGGTAAAAGAAGAATGGAATCTCTTTGGTAGTGGCTGTGCCTATATGGATGAGGCAGTAGATATTGATTCATGGAATCAACTATTATTTTGCAAAAATACCCGTTCGACTCTGTATTGTTCAGAGATACGGCTTTGAGCACATATTACACTTTTATCGTTCCTCCTCGCTATCCGAACCAGTCGGCAAAGCGACATAGATTCAACGTGTGTCGTTAAAGGGACATTCCCGAGTTTGCTGTATTGTAAGAGGTTTCCGACTAATACAATATTTCTTCGATTAAACTTACAAATTAAAGATATTTTCTTGTTTAGAATATCAATGTCTGTATAATTAATGTGTTTCTGTTCGTCTGAATATTTGTAAGAAGCCCACACTGGATTTTGTCTTCAAATAATTTCGTACTTACGCAAGAATAATATTTTAGGAAATAAAATGACATTTAACATAGTACAAATATTAGAACGATCAGAAACTCGTTTACAGACAGACAGAAATGTTTTATGTAATTATAATCGTTAAAAAGTCTCTGTTAGTCGATAACTTCTTAAAAAATGCAGCAAACTCAGGAGTGTCCCTTTAAAGTAACCAATACTAAATGTCCGTTATCACTTATTACAACGCTGTGTATGTTCAGTTAGGTGCACCCAGGTGTATGCTGATTGGTATGGTGATACCATTAAATATGGAAATGTCATAGACCTGTATTTATGTAATGTGTGTTTTGCACACCGCAGAAGTGCCATACTTACAAGGCTAACCTCACTGCATGTAATGGACAGACAACCGACTGGGCAGTTTATTAGTTACTCGGTATAATACCTGAATATTACATATACTGAGAGCCATAAATAACGAAATGTGTATTTCGCTTATATTGTTCTTATAGAAATGTTAGGTCAGCTATAAGAGACATGCCCGAGTTAGGTGCAATGTTATTTTCTACGATTAAACTTACATATTATATATATTTTCTTGTTTAGAATATTAGTGGTTGTATACTAAACGTGTTTCTGGTCGTTCTAATATTTTTACTAAGTTAATTTTCATTTTATTTCTTAAAACATATTTTTTCGTACGTACAAAATTATTTGAAGACGAAACACATTGAATATACAGACACTGATATTCAAAGCAAGAAAATATATTTAGAATGTAAGTTTAATCGTAGAAATATTTTATTAGTCCGAAACATATTACAATGCAGCAAACCCAGGAATGTCCCAGAATTTTGATGGCGTCCATTTTGGATTTGAAGTATTTCCCCATATCAGATTTATGTAAACGTTTTTATTATTCATATAGAGATTTTTTTTTAAACCTCACAAATCTGAAATGCATCATCAAACCTGTTCTGACATTTCTGTTGAACCTACGCCATTTAATGACTGGAATATATAGGAAAGTCGTTTGATTGTAATACCAAGTGTTCTAGTCAGTATGCTCCTGTGAGATTCACGGTATAAAGAAACTGAAACTGTCGTGCTCGAACGGTACCTGATATTGTCAGGAGGTGGTGCTGCAAGCGGTGAAGCCAGCTCTTTTCTCTGTCTTGTCTCTGACTTAGTGGTTTAGGTATAAACTCGTCTGGAACTGCACCACAACCAGTTCAACTTAAGCGAGCATCTGACAAGCAAGGACAGCTATTCCCCAATATTATTATGGTTTTGTTTCTTCTCGGTTGTTTTTATTTGGTTAGTGTGTGTGTGTGTGTGTGTGTGTGTGTGTGTGTGTGTGTGTGTGTTCTGTGTGTGTGTCTGTGTGTGTGTGTGTGTGTGTGTGTGTCTGTGTGTGTACTTGATCATCAGAAACTCGAGAATTATGCCAGTACGGTATATTTTCCTCAGGTTAACTGTCTACGCGTGCTGAAAGGGATATTCCTGAGTTTGCTGCATTGTGACAGGTTTCTGACTAATAAAATATTTCTATGATTAAACTTGCATATTGTTTAGAATATCAAACTGGATTTTGTCTTCAAATAATTTCGTACGTACGAAAAAAAATATTTTAGAAAATAAGGTAAAATATATCCTAGTACAAATATCAGAACGAGCAGAAACACGTTTAATATACAGCCACCAATATTCTGTGCATATAAATATATTTGATATGCAATTATAATCGTTAAAAAGTCTCTGTTAGTCAATACCATCTTAACAATTACAGCAAACTCAGGAATGTCCCTTTAAATGAAAAATGAAGACTTAATGTATTGTTCCAGTGTATTCCTGCATCATCGAAACTATATATCACGTGTTTTGATCAAAACAAACTTGCATTACGTACGACCTACAGTGGACTGATAATGGGTTAACACAGGAGATTACTGACAGGTAGCATCATCTACTTAATCTTCGAGTCTCATGTAAACACATTACAGTCAGATGAGTTGGTATGAGCGGTAATGATAACATCATTCTCGTGATGTTTCCAAATCTAGAGTCAATAAATCAATAAAATAAATGAGTTAAAGAATGAAATAAATGCTTTGTTTAACGACGCACTCAACACATTGTGTCTACGGTTATGTGGCGTCCGACATATGGTTAAGGACCACACAGGTATTTAGAGAGAAAACCCGCTGTCGCCAATTCATGTGCTGTTGTTTCCAATTAGCAGCAAGGGGTCGTTTATATGCGACATCCCACAGACAGGATAACACATACCACGGCCTTTGATATACTAGTCGTGGTGCACTGGCTGGAGCGAGAAATAGCCCAATGGGCCCACCGACGGGGATCGATCCCAGACCGACCGCACATCAAGCGAACGCTTTACCACTGGGCCACATCCCGGCCCATTAACTAGTTTCAGTTAGAAAGTGTATACATCATTGAGTCATTGCAGGCGATGTCACACATTCCCAGAATATAGTTTCAGTTAGAAAGTGTATACATCGTTGAGTCATTCCAGGCAATGTCACACATTCCCAGAAGATAGTTTCAGTTAGAAAATGTATACATCACTGAGTCATTCCAGGCAATGTCACACACTCCCAGAAGATAGTTTCAGTTAGAAAGTGTATACATCGTTGAGTCATTCCAGGCAATGTCGCACATTCCCAGAAGATAGTTTCAGTTAGAAAGTGTATACATCATTGAGTCATTCCAGGCCATGTCACACATTCCCAGAAGATAGTTTCAGTTAGAAAGTGTATACATCATTGAGTCATTGCAGGTAATGTCACACATTCCCAGAAGATTGTTTCAGTTAAAAAGTGTATACATCATTGAGTCATTCCAGGCAATGTCACACATTCCCAGAAGATAGTTTCAGTTAGAAAGTGTATACATCACTGAGTCATTCCAGGCCATGTCACACATTCCCAGAAGATAGTTTCACTTAGAAAGTGTATACATCAATGAGTCATTCCAGGCGATGTCTCACACTCCCAGAAGATAGTTTCAGTTAGAAAGTGTATACATCACTGAGTCATTGCAGGCGATGTCACACATTCCCAGAAGATAGTTTCAGTTAGAAAGTGTATACCTCATTGAGTCATTGCAGGCCATGTCACACATTCCCAGAAGATAGTTTCATTTAGAAAGTGTATACATCACTGAGTCATTCCAGGCGATGTCACACATTCCCAGAAGATAGTTTAACTTAGAAAGTGTAAACATCATTGAGTCATTGCAGGCGATGCCACACATTCCCAGAAGATAGTTTCAGTTAGAAAGTGTAAACATCAATGATTCATTGCAGGCCATGTCACACATTCCCAGAAGATAGTTTCAGTTAGAAAGTGTATACATCATTGAGTCATTGCAGGCGATGTCACACATTCCCAGAAGATAGTTTCAGTTAGAAAGTGTAAACATCAATGATTCATTGCAGGCCATGTCACACATTCCCAGAAGATAGTTTCAGTTAGAAAGTGTATACATCATTGAGTCATTCCAGGCGATGTCACACATTCCCAGAAGATAGTTTCAGTTAGAAAGTGTATACATCATTGAGTCATTCCAGGCCATGTCACACACTCCCAGAAGATAGTTTCAGTTAGAAATTGTAAACATCATTGAGTCATTGCAGGCGATTTTGTACCCGGACCACGGACGAGAGACAAGACGTCGACAGTACGAATGTTACAGACTTCACACAGACAATCCATTAAGAAAACTTGTTCATTATCCATTATTCATAACCGCTAATGTTTTGTTAGTCAATGAGCACCATCTTAAAGGGATATTGCTGCGTTTGCTGCAATGTTGTAAGATGTCATCGACTAATAACATATTTCTACGATTAAACTTACATATTAAATATATTTTCTTGTTTAGAATATTAGTAGTTCTATATTAAACGTGTATATGATCGTTTTTAATATTTGTTATAGGTTAAATTTCATTTTATTCCCCCAAAAATATATATTTGTACGTACGAAATTATTTGAAGACGAAATCCAGTTTGGACTTCTTACAAATATTAAGACAACAAGAAACACATTGAATATACAGACATTGATATTCTAAACAAGAAAATATATTTAATATGTAAGTTTAATCGTAGAAATACTTTATTAGTCTGAAACCTTGCAATGCAGCAAAGACAGGAATGTCCCTTTAACGACCAATACTACATCCACATATTCCTCACTCAGCAACTTAGCACAGTACCACAATACACATATGTATAACACATTCTCGGGACATTCTTTCCTAGAAACACCTATGTAATATACTAACACAAGTAATCTTATATCTAAAATTGTAATTATTGATGCAGTACCTAACGATTTGTATGCTCATGTAACTGATCAAATGTCTATACGTGGTGCTCCTGAACTATGCAAATAATAATAATAACTTTAAACAAATTTAAACGTTCAAACCCACTGTATTAAATAACTATTTGGATAATTGGCGATTTTGAAGCAACTTGGCTGAAATATTATCCATACGTTTAACATCTGTAGACTAATATATACTGAACAGCAAAAGAAACGCGAGAATTTTAAAACCTATTCAAACAATTGTTTGTATCTTCTTCTTCTTCTTCAGCGATCCCGGCCATGCTAGATAGGTAATTCGGAGTTGTGGACTAAGTCCGCTGTCTGCCTTAGCGACGTCGCCGGTCCCCACAGCTTCTCCCTCAAGTCCACTGCACTGGGCCACGTTTGCTGTCGCAGGGTGTTGTAGGTGGGATAAGATTGGAGAATGTGGGCTGGTGTCTGTGAACCAGTGCAACATGGGCAGTCGTCGGTGTGAGATATTTTCAGCCTGCTTGTATCAAAATTTAAAGAAATATTATTAATTACAGAAAAAAGCAACCTTAGTTTAATACGTTGCTACTTTAAATTGAATAACAAATAATTGTTTTTGATTACTTTTAATAAAGAACAAACGCACTTCACACACTTTCCTCGAGAGGTCCGTGCAAAGGTAAGAACTAAAAAAGTTGGTGTTTTCAACAGCCCATTGGGTATAAAAGACGAAACAAATCCTTGCTGATCTATCACGGAGCGGAAGACCGATGGTGACGTCAGCTATACAGGACAGATACATTGTTACGTCACACCTTCGAAATCGTTTCTTGACAGCATCGTCGATAGCTCAGCAGACCATTGGCATACACAACAGACCAATCAGCAGTGATACCGTCGCCGTTTGAGACAGGCAAGACTACACAACAGACGTTCTTACGTTGGTCCCATGCTAACAAGACGTCACCGATTGGTTCGACTTAACTGGGCGCAGGCTCATCACAATTGGAGAAATCGACAATGGGAACAAGTAATTTTTTCAGACGAATGCAGATTTTGCATCCATAGGGCTGATGGTCGAGTTCGTACATGGCGACGTCAAGGAGAACGCTTCAGAGATGCATGCGTCCTTGAACGTGATCGTTGGGGAGGTGCGTCATTGATGTTATGGGGTGCAATAAGTTGGGGACATCGAGTTCCATCTGTAATCTTGCAGAACGATGGTGGTGATCGTGGTAGGAGAATGACAGCTCGCCGATACATTGACGATGTGCTCCAGCTTGAAATTGTGCCATTTATGACTGGCCGACGTGGAATGGTTTTCCAACAAGACAACGCCAGAGCACACATCATTACAATGGACTGGCCAGCTTTAAGTCCCGAAATAAATCCCATAGAACACCTGTGGGATGCAATTGGGCGTAGGATCTATGGACGTCACCTGATCCCAGCCACCTTACAAGAATTGACAATGCTGTGTTACATGCCTACAACACCATTTCTAGAGCCTTCATAAGGAACCTGTTTCAATTCATGCCACACCGATGTGCCACAGTGATTGAAAACAACGGTGGACATACACGATATTGACTTTGTGGGGTTTTTTTAAATTAATACATTTAAATTAATTATGTTGAAATTCACTTGATTGTGAATTAAAACAATAAATGTGTTTACCGTTAAGAGTCAGTGTCGGGTTTTGAGAATTAACAGTTAATACAATACTTACAAATTCTAACTCTACATCTGCACACTAGGCCATTATAATTTTAAACCTCGCGTTTCTTTTGCTGTTAAGTATATATGGGTGTAATGCGAAGAATGATGAAATATATAACGTGGAACATGATACCTATATGAATTTCATATGTATTTATCCATTACCATAATTTGACACCCAATAGCCGATGTAATTTTCGTGCTGGGGCGTCATTAAACATTCATTCATATGTATTAACGATAAAATAGCTGTTCTCTTATTAATATAATCATCATGGCGGCCTTACCCACGTCATTTAAAGTACGTGACGAAAGTTGTTCAATAATGGAGCATAACAAAGACCACACAAAGGTAAATATATCCGCCAGATCAGTTCTTAGAGGATTGACTGAGCCATCGGTTTTCTTCTGAAGAAGACAGGATTTGAATTTATACTAAAACGTACTGTTTGTACACCAACACAGGGTGTACGCTTCTATTCTCTGACCCACATTTAGTAACTGCACAGTTCCGAGAAGATACCCGAGAAGGACATATCTGGGATTGCTAACACAATTCTCGTCCTGAACCCAAATAAGAAACCTCAATAACACTAGCTTGCCATACACGGAACAGCTAACATCAATTGATTGCGTTCAGTAGCACTGTTGAACAAAATATACCCTGGTTGGACCTCGTGTTTCACAAAACGCATTCTTCACACGTGTGAGAAATGAGGTGCTATCAACTAGGTCCGTGTGACATATATCATTCGTCTAGCATGCACATGAACAGTATATATCGCATGCACCCAACGATTTGACATCTTCACCCATATATAACAGTCAAATGGCGACACTGACGACAGGTTTAATTAATAGTTTCTGCCCGTGAAATTAAACAAATATAGAGAAGCAGTTACAGTCTAAGTTGAGCTGAGGGTCGTCTAAAATGACTTGTCAATGGTGGCGTAAAGCAGAGGTCACGTCAGTCGCTATAGACGAGAAGCACATCAGCTCAAGATCATTCTAAGAGTGTAAATAGCCACACGTTATGGACGTGACCACACAAGACAAGGTAACGACTTGTATGAACTCGCCAACCTCCAGTCCATGGCATTGGTCACAACAACAATACACTTTCAGCTTTTGGGGATTTTTTTAAAGACTTTTTTTTTTTTTTTTTTTTTTTTGTACCGACACAACTAGAGCAAATTGATGTAATAATCATCGTCTTTTGGATCTCAAACATTTGGTTTCTAAATATCTCTGCCAGAATTAGATATAGTGGCAATGTGCTTTTGACGCAAATTCACACAAACACGAACTTCAGTTTGACATTTTTCTGGAGGAAAGGATACACACAGAACCCCTATTACAACGGTACTTTATAGCCAAAACATTTTGTTTCGAAAACAAATATGCGAAAGAGATCGAATCGTAATTCCCACTTTCCTGGGAAGTTTGTTGGCGGTGTGTTTCGGTTAAAGGGACATTCCCGAGTTTGTTACATTGTAAGATGTTTCCGACTAATAAAATATTTCTACGATTAAACTTACATATTAAATATATTTTCTTGTTTAGAATATCAATGTCTGTATATTTAATGTGTTTCTGGTCGGCTTAATATTTGTAAGAAGCCGAAAATGCATTTCGTCTTCAAATAATTTCGTACGTACGAAAACATATTTGTTAGGAAACAAAATGAAAATTAGTCTAGTAGAAATATCAGAACGATGATAAACACGTTTAATATGTAAGTTTGATCGTAGAAATATTTCTAAACAAGAAAATATATTTAATATGTAAGTTTAATAATCATAGAAATATTTTGTTAGTCGATAACATCTTAAAACATTGCAGCAAACTCAGGAATGTCTCTTTAATTCCCACTGTCCTGGACGTATATAAGATATTCAGTATACTGATCGTATAATTTTGATGTATTTTTCACTCCATACATAATTATTACATAGTGTTGGCGAGATAACGTTTATTCAATGTTATTCCAACTTGTCTTTTGATTTAGTTGTCTCTTTCTCTTCTAAACTCACTCTTCATCCTGACACAAGTATGCGCGCACGTACACTGTATGTGTAACTGAAGATTCATACTAAATATAATTCAATAAGTCTTAATATTTGTAAGAAGCCCAAACTGGATTTTGTCTCCAAATAATTGCGTATGTACAAAAAAGATAATATTTTAGGAAATAAGATGAAATTTAACCTACATGTAATACAAATATTAGAACGATCAGAAACACGTTTACTATACAGCCACCAATTATGTTGTGCATAGAAATATATTTGATATGCAATTATAATCGTTAAAACGTCGCTGTTAGTTAATAACATCTTAAAAATTGCAGAAAACTAAGGAATGTCCTTCTAAAGAAAACCTTATCCTTTATTTTGTCATTACTTTCATTGTTAAATCTATATTGCTCGGGAGTATTTATACATACTGTTTTGTTACAGATGGTTAGAATAAAAAGAGTAAACTCCAACAAGAGTATTGGAAAGATACATACCCGAACCACCAACACATACTGACACTTTAGCAAATGAAAACGCATAATTTTAAAATTACAAGAAAAAAAACATCATCATTCCTGGTAACTGGGGACAGCCATTTTGTTTCGTTTTTTACATCCGGTGGTGTAGTTTGGGCGAAGTGACGTCAGCTCCGTCGAACTTCTCTATTATGCACAGTGTAAACAAACGCTCTAATTTACGACAAGGCGCTTCGCTTTCATCAACATGACTTGTAAAACAAGTATAATAAACTATCTATCTAAATATATTTCAGTTTGCATCAATATAACGAAATGGAGTTATAGTATTTTTTTTCTTTTAAAAAAAACGAAGAAAAAATGCATATTATTAGGCCTATGGGTAGGATACTTTCGAGCAAAAACGACAACTCACGAAACCCAAGTGATGATTTTGTTTTCTTAGGGACTACGTAATTGGTCCGTTTTGTGATTTTAGATGGGAAAGTATTTAATCAAAGGTTTTACATGTCATGTCATGTCATATGGTTTAACGTGCACATTCGGAACAAGCTGTTGTAGCGCACGCCTGTCGTGGGCGCAAGAGCTTGCAATGCAAGCTCTTTCGTCCAAGACAGAAAGTTGGGGGGATGAAGGAGGGACCGCCTGCACTGGCAGATGCAAGGGAGCACCAGCAGTCCGATCAAGATCGGTAG
>JAECMU010008942.1:0-14725 GCA_016106625.1 Dracogyra subfuscus | reverse complement strand
GAACCAGCATGTTATGGTGACAGGTTTATTGCGGTGGGTCAGAGATGTCAGGTCAATGGAAAGATATATCCCTATGACATTTTTTCAGCTTCCGTGTTGCCCACTTAAGAAAGCAAAAGTTGAATGCAGGTTGACGTCTAGGATCAGGCTATTGATTATAAAGTTAATATTTATTTAGTCTACACATTTCGAATACACTAAATTGATAAACCTTTGCTGTCTTGACTCCACTAGAACTTTGTTTTTCTCTCTTTTTGATTTTTGGTTTAAATGTACGGTACTATAGATATTTAATTTTTCTTTAACCACAAATCAGCAATTAGAAGTTTGTACTTACATGCAGGATTTAAAAAATGTATTAAATATTTAAATGGAGTCCTTTTTTAATGTTAGGTAAAATGTTTACAAAAAGTCTTGAATATAGTAACTTTTTTTTTCTTTTCTTTCTTTTCTTGGAGGGTGTAAATAAAAACATAATAATTTATTGAGTACAATGTTGGCATTTTGACTTAAATAAAATGAGTTCGTTATTAACGAGTATAGTGCATAATAAATTTGAGAACGTGTTTTTCTCATCAACAAGATCAGAAAGCATAGATACGGTTTATTTCCGTCTTTTCCAATAATTTTGTGACTGACCAACTTTCTACATTTGGCACTACGTGATAACCTATCTGTAATATCACATTCATTGCAAAGACAGCTGTTTCGTGTATTCCATGAGAACTAACCAAACATTGTGAACAATTTTGATTTCTGACATTTCAGAATTTATAGTAATGTCTCTGTGGGCTTGATGTTGTTGTCACAGGATCGAACCACCTCAGTGGATCCATTCAACAGATCTGTTTCTTTTTTTCTCTCATTCCAACATGTGCACCACAACTGGTGAAAGGCTGTGTGGTATGTGTTTTTCTGTCTGTGTGAAAGTGCATATGAAAGATCCATGGCTGCTAATGGTAAAATGTAACAGATTTCCTCTTGACTATGTGTCATAAGAAATGTTTGATATTCAATAGCCGATGATTAATCAGTGTGCTCTGGTGGTGTTTTTAAACAAAATAAATATCTGCTCTTCTAACATAAGATTATAAGGAGCTATGTAAGATATGACCATATTGATAATATATAAATTGACATACTGATGGTAGCTAAATATTACTCTCCTTAAAACTAGCCAGGAGGGGAGGGGGCAATAGGGAGCCAAAGTGATAGCTCCCCTTAAACAGTGAAGTCTGAAGAACATTTGTTTCTGTAACTTAACAATATATATATTTGCTTTATGTTTAACTTGTTTGTGTGCTTTTATCCAATTAAGGTTCAATCATGCTGTCCTGGGCACACAACTCAGCTATGTGGGCTGTCTGTCCAGGACAGTGAGTTAGTTGTTAGTAGTTAATCAGAGAGAAGAGGGTGTAGTGGTCTTACACCTACCCATTGGGTCGTTAAAACTCGTTCTGGGTTGGAGTCGGTACCGGGCTGCCAACCCTGTACCTACCAGCTTGTAGTCTGATGGCTTAACCACATTACCACCGAGGAGGTCGGTCTATATTGGTGTGCTGAGATGACAAGTGAAAGCTGTGATTCTAAGACAGAGACTACCTTAAAACGTGTGAAGTAACAGGTGACCATCTTACACTGAGAAGCCAGCACATTTGTGGAACATCAAACACAGATTTATCTTTTTAATGCATCAAAGTAAACAATTAATTTTGCTTTCTGTCAGATGATAAAGCTTATTGTCTTCTCACAACCCAGTCATTGTGTGTGGTTATTTATATACAAGTAGTTCATCATTGTGGAATCTTGGAATTAACAGCAGGTGCAGGAGGGGGGCTGGAGGGTAATGACTTGTTTGAAAGGAATGTTTTATGACATGAAAAGTTATTGTTTAATAAATGGATGTCAGTACTAAAACAGTGATCTTCAAGTTTTTGAAGTCAACTGTCCTAATTTCATAGACAACTATTTTCAGTTAAAAGCACAAGTTGTTTTATATGGACTTTGCTGCAAACAAGATACCATGTACTGTCTTTCATACATCACAGAGCATTGGTTATTGTAACTCCAAATTTAGCACGGAAAAGTGATGAACATTTGAAATATTTGGAAAATTTTATTGTATCCACACTGGCAAGCCAACTTGACATTAAAAAGGAATAGATGAGTTTGTTTCAACTTTTGTACCTTAGTGAACTTGTGTTCATTCGACCATTTTGAGTCATTATTTCACCCATAAAGGTGACACATCTAGATGGCCATTACTTGGTAATACTGGGACAAGCCATTACCTCTCGGGGGTTAATTTAACAGAATGATTCAAGCCTCGCAACACATTATGACCATCAATTTAACAAAGATTCACCCCTCACAAAACATTATTACCATCAATTTAATAGAATGAATCGAGCCTCGCAACACACTATTACCATCTACATAAAAGACGAACCGTTTTGAAATACGTCCCTTTTGTTGGTGTATTAAAATGTCATTAGTGGACATTGTGACACCTTTAAATGAGGTGAGTCAGCTAATTAAAGGAAATTATTTCACGTTTGGTCTGCTGTAAAATACAGTTTATGATATGATGGTGGATACCACGGTTCATGATGGAGGGAGGTGCTCACGTACAGTTTACATTCATTCTAGACCGTGCTTTTTAAACTGCTAAGAATAGCAAATGATGAGTCAGTAAAATGGGATGAAACCATAAAAAATACATATATTTCCCCATTCACAATGTCATAAAGTGCAATTCTTTTAAAAGTAGCACTGCGGTACTTTAGTTACTCAATGATTGTAGTTATGTCAGTTTATCTTTCATATATTTCTTTTACTTAAATCAAATTTGTGTTGCCAAGATGTCTAGGAAAATAACTATAAAAAACAAATTCTACTCTTCTTTTTTTTTCTTTTCCTTTTTGTTTTTCTTTAAGATGCATATATTCCAGACATATCTAGTGCAAGTTTTTATTACAACTCGATCACTTTAAAAGGTTCATCCATGCAGTTCATGCTGCCAGCACTTTAAAATAATTATGATAAGAGCTTTTTAATACTTATTGCATTCCAGTAATCATGTCACTCACAATCGTCTTACCTCACCTACTCCAGGGGCAGGACATAGCTTAGTGGTACAACACTCATCTGATGTGTGATCGATCTAGGATCGATTCCCATCAGTGGGCCCATTGGGCTATTTCTCATTCCAGCCAGTGCTCCACAACTGGTGTAACAAAGGCTGAGGTATGTACTATTCTGTCTTGTGGGACAGTGCATATATAAGAAATCCCTTGCTACTAATCGAAAAGAATAACCCATGAATTGGCGACAGCCTGTTTCCTCTCTCATCTGTATGTGGTCCTTATCCATATGTCAGACATCATATAACCATAAATAAAATGTTGAATTTGTCGTTAAATAAAATATTTCCTTCCTTCACTTACTCCATAAATGGAAGCTCCCCCCCCCCCACACACACACACACACACATATATATCCCCTTGTTATTGTGCTCAGAAGGCTAGTTATGTCTTATTTGAACACACAAAATTCAAACTTTTTCCTCCGAACATAAAAATGTATTCTTTTTTTTTTAAAGATAATGTTGAATATTCAAAACTATATTTCTCACAACCATTATACTGCCTGGGTCTTTTTATAGACTTAAAATAAATTTTATACATAACATGGTAAATAAAATACAGCAATTATTGTTTCTTTGTGGCACCCATTACAAATATGGTGCTTATAGTTAGATATACACGGTATGTGTTTATAACAGTTCACAAGCTTGACAACAAGCAGAAATAACATTTGATGTAATCAGGACGTGTTTCAATTGTTGGTTGAATACAGGTAGGTCTGGGGGCGTGTGTGTCAAATAAGCTCTATGGCATTTGTTACACTGGCGATCAAACACTAGTATAGAAATTAGCTCTTTGAATGTGTAAGCACTGCGTTAGTCACTTGTTGCTACACTGATAAAATAGTAGTAATACATATTAGGTAGTAGTATAGAAATTAGTTATGTGTGGGGGAAAAACAGGCTGCCATGGTCACCTGTTGCTTCAGCAAATAGAGGCCAACCATAAATAACATACACGTAATATATGGGATTTTCTAAACCCTTCTCCTCTCATGTATATCTTTAGTATATATGTGATCATTAACCCATTTACCCTTGTATGGTGGTATATTTTTTTTTTCACACTGAAAAGTACAGTGGATACAATTATACAATTAACTACTTGGCATACATGTAGTCCATCAGCACCCACCCCCCCCCATACACACACACACACACTCACATGCGCGCGCACACACACACACACACCTATATTCCTAATATATAATGCCTGAAAACCCATCTCGGTGTGTACATACTTTGTGGCCGGTCCCTAAAACAGAAGTATATATAGAAGTGTATATATAGAAGTAAGTGACCTAAACATGGGAGATATGTTGGCTGCCTGGGTCACTTGTTACATAATGAAAATTTGGATGTTTCTGTAGGTGATGTAATTTATAAGAATAACAGCAGTATATACACACACACCACTGTACTGTGGTCATGTCCACCAGTGTAATGTTACTGGTCATGTAACCAATGATGTGTAAGCCACAACTCTGACCAGTGGAGTTAAAGTATGTAACAATGTCATGGTATGTACTATCCTGTCTGAGAAAGAGTATATAAAATTGGAAGAGCAAAACAAGTTACTGTAATTTTTCAGGGTAATGAATGTGAATTATTGGATGTGAGCATAAAATATATAATCAACTAAAATAAATGAAAATACTTATTATTTTAGTTAAATTTCTATATTTAACATTTTAAATTTTTTCCTCTTGTTTTTTTTGGGAGGGGGTGGAGGTTGGGGTGTGTAGAGTAATATAAGTAAACATGTATATCCATGAGTATATTAAAGCTAATATAGGAACTGGTTATCAACAAGGACTTTGAAACCAGCACACACAACAAACAATGCATCTTTGCAATGCCTAGGTGCAATGCCTGTACTTGTTAAAACCACGGTGACTCGAGTCAGAGCTCAGGTAGCCAGTCCACCTGAAGTTGGATCTGCTTCTCTGGGGTGGTCAGGTCAATTTCCACAAAACAAGTGAAAAAAAACAAAATAGGTCTTCACACATTTGAGGCAATTCACACATTATTACAATACTGAATGGATATAATATGAGCGCTGATGTGGATATAATTAGTCACACAGACAAACACTGGATTTACACTGTGTATGGGTTTGCTGGGCTGCCATTCAAATGGAGATCTAAGCTCATAAAACGTGCACCTGACCGTGAATTACCCTCGGGCAGTTTCCATAAAAAAAGGTCACTTCTGTTAATCAGTAGTGGTTGTTCTGTGCACCATTAACCTTCACAAATAGCTGGGGCCCTCGCGTTACTCAATGTTGTCTAACCTCTCTAGCTGTTGCCTCGTTCACACATGCACACATACACACACACACACACTGGGTGAGAAACGTCCAGTAGCTGAGTGGGTCGTCTTAGGGACCTGGTAGCACTGCAAACACTGGAGAGAAGTTGTCACTTGTTTCACAGTCCTTTGTCATGTGTCGTATTGCACGTCAGTTACCAATTTCAGATCAAGTGTTAGTTTTACGTGAGATCCTCCAAATGGACAAGTTTTGATCTCCATTCAGTTTTTGAAACCTTGTTCCCTTTGAAGTCTTTTCCATCTTTATGCTGTATTTAACATGTTTGCTTACCTCGTTCATCTCCCAACGTCTTTAGGATCAGATAATGGAAAATGCTACTTTAAAGCATTGTAAGAAATAAAGGTTTTTATGTTGAATTACTATTCTAGCTACTTGTTGTCCTTTCTATATATGTGTAGCCCATTTGGCCAGAGCACGGTTTTACAGTAGTCTTCTTGTGGATCCACCGAGGTGGTTCGATCCTGTGATGCAAGCCCCTCAGTTGAGCACTTAACCAACTGAGCTAAATCACACCTATTGTTAGAACAATTTCCTTTTCTATATCGGTCCCAGATTGGGCCACTGGCCTTAGAGGCCGAACCCAGGACAGACATGCTCGAAACCATAGGAGCATGTTAAAAACATGACCACCACCACCTTTCCTATGACTTTGTTGTTCCATTATTTTAGCTGGAGGCCCTGTGTATATGATAATAAGTTTTAGTATTTATTCAAGATACAAAATAAATGGTAAATGGATCAAGAAGAATTGATGAAGGAAGGGTAACATTAACCCATGACAATATTCATTGTTGGTCAAACTTAAAAACAAAATTAAATTTTTTCTTTTCTTTTTCAGTTATTGTTATATCAGTTTTAAATATAAAAACCTTTGCACAATGATTGTTAAAACTGTAAAGTTTTAGCACAGTCCAAACAAACATCTGTTTGGTAGTAAGATTATAATTTCATAAAGTAATAAATGATGTTTTGAGGTACCTATTATGATGATAAATGATTACTAGTATTGTGAATCCAATGCATTATTTTCAGTTTTAACTAATGTTTCACTACTCATTATATTAAAAGTTCATTGTATATATGCTATCCTGATTATGATTAAATACATAAAATATGCCTAGTTGTTGCTCAGTACAAGTAACCTATGTGGCAGCAGCAGGTGTGGGGTTTTACACCATTACATCACATTAAAACTTTACTTTCAGATAGCCTGTGATAGAATTATTGAAATTCAATTAAAACAATTCTTTATGAGTATGTTCAATTCAAAGTTTATCAACATAATGAATTGGTCTTAATTTGCTGTAGATCTCAAGCAAGTCTGATAAATTCACTGAAGTCCTTAACAAAGAAAACAATGACTTTTCCGTGACTGAAAGTTCTGTTATTAATATTCTATAGATATGGATTATGTCACAGTTGTACTTGAAAACAGCCACTTGACATCATGCGTGATTTCTTTATGGCTTGTGGGGTAATAAAATATTTATTGCGCCGTTTATCTTGAACCACATGAATAATAATAAAGCATTTGAATACATTGGATCAGTAACTGAAATTTATTTGTTAGCTGATGTTTGACATGTGACTGGTTGAGTTTTTTCTCTTTTTAATTCGCCAGTTATCTATTTTTATCTTTTCTTTATCCTTTCGAATAATTATGCATACTTTTTATAGCTATAAATATTACCCTTTGAAATGATGTTTCTGAACATGAATTGTCTTGGACAAAGGATGTAGATTGTGGGGTTTTTTTCCACTTGTCGCCATTTAAAGAGTTCTTTTAAGCTG
The DNA here is from genome assembly GCA_016106625.1 of Dracogyra subfuscus. Classification (NCBI taxonomy): domain Eukaryota; kingdom Metazoa; phylum Mollusca; class Gastropoda; order Neomphalida; family Peltospiridae; genus Dracogyra; species Dracogyra subfuscus. The sequence goes on along the minus strand of JAECMU010008942.1, from coordinate 7,457 downwards.
AACATTATTAATGAACAGCCATAACTCACATGGTCTATGACATATATTGGTGCAGTTTCCTAAAAAAAAATAAGCCACCCAAACAATTGAGCAGATGGGGTTGGATACTTCTGAGTTGAGAGCAGACGTCAACCACTGGGTGCAGACGTCAACAGTTGGCAGCTTATTCATACTGAATTTGTGTTTGAGTGCTGTCTTTTTAGAAGCGTATTGTAAATGACTAACTCAGTGATTGTTGTTCTGCATAAAGCCCAAGTTCTGCCTGCGTGCCTCTATTTGGCTTCTTCTGCTCTTGATCACGAGTCAAAGGCCCATTGAGGCCTTTTGATCTCGTCAAAGAGGCCATATAACACAGGCCTTTGTTAATGGTCACAAGATCACCTGTCGCTTTTACATTCTGGGTGGTGCTACAAAATTGAATCATGATGGCTTTTGAAATAAATAAATAAAAAATAGAAAATGTCTATGAAAAACAGCAACTGGTCACCGGGTACACAGGGCAGATTGCATGGGTGGTCAGTGAAGCCTAGGTCCTCATATGTTTTTCCTTCCACAGAGTCTATGACCGCCATTTGTTCCAGCCAGATTAAATTATTGTTTATTCAGTATTGCCTTCCACATAATATCTGGTGCTGTCAGGAAACATCTCAATTATGTTTTTCAAAGGCCATGTTTTCAGTGTTGGTGTGTCCCTGCCATGCTAACATTACGAGGCTATAACAACAGTGTGATCACAAGCTTCTTCCTTCCTTAAGTTTCACCCAGCAGACCACAACTATTTAATAGGTTCCTATACCTAACCTCACACAATAAGAGGGATTACAATGTACAAAGACATATTTCTCATGTTACTCACTGGCCCATTTCCACCAGCGATTATTTGGTGACTAATAAACGACTGGTTATAATGTTTACTTAAGATAATTGTGTGGGATGTATCTATCTGTATGTTACATACCTTGAAATAACCAGTTTGAACAGAATTGCTAAACCTTGTACAAGATGTAGTAATATTGGTTTGGGAAACTTGTTTACAAGCATACCTTGTTTTGAGGTGGACAGAGGGAGGGATTATTAATGTATAAACCATAGGCTTCGGAAGATGACATGATTAGGTTAGGGGTTATATATTAATTTGATGTGCAGGAGGTGGGGCTTGAGGTAGTGCTATGTCTTCAGAGTCAAGCATGCCAGTGCCCACTGCACCCCTCACATTTCTGACTCCTATGTATTCATCAAGAATTACATGTGCACAAATAACATGGTTCTTCCCAAAATAAAGTATTTATTTCCTTTTAGTGGAAGTAATTAGTACCATATTTATGATGGCATGTTTATTAAATCATTATGTCCAGTTGGCAGTTCATCAATAAACAGATCAATATTAATATAAATAGCTTGACCTTCCTGAAATCAAGCGGTTATTCATTGCTGTGTTACTGGAGGTTGCTTATTAATGTCTGTGATTTAATTAAAGTAACTAATATGAAATATCGAAACCTGGCCAAAGAGTTGCTGATATTTAGCAATTTGTATATTGGCTTTGAGCTAGACTCTGAAAGGTTTTGTTGATATTGGATTATTGCCACTGTTTATTTTGGCTACCAGTATTTTTGTTATTTCCTCTACCTATAATCTCATCTTTTTGTTCTTGCAGGATGACTTTGACAGTCTGCGTCCGCTGTGCTACCCCAACACCGATGTCTTTCTCCTGTGTTACAGCGTTGTCTCGCCAACATCGTTTCACAACATTCTCGAAAAGTGGGTGCCCGAGATTCGAAAACATTGCCCCAAAGCTCCTTTGATTCTCGTTGGGACTCAGTGCGACTTGCGAAATGACGTTAAGGTCCTCATTGAGCTGGCTCGCTACAACGAGGTCCCGGTCCCCGAGAGTGATGCGAAGCACCTTGCAGATAGCATTGGTGCCGTGCAATATATAGAGTGCTCGGCACTCACACAGAAAAACTTGAAAGAGGTATTTGATGCATCCATTCTCGCGGCTCTGAACATCAACCCGGCCTTCAAACGTGTAAAAAGTGCTCGAAAGTCAAAACGGAACAAAAACTTGGACGTCCAAACCCAGTCTGTACAGAGTAATACAACCACCAGTGCCAAGAAGAAAGCAGGATGGAAGAAATTCTGCTGTTTTATGTGATATATAAATATATTATATTAAAAATTAATTGATTAACCTATGCAAGACACATCAGAGAAATGATATCTGTAATACCGGAATGTGTGTATGAAGGAAAATTCCAACATGTCTTCCAGAGCAATTGTTTTAAAACAGCAACATGGCTTCTGTTGTTTTAAGAACACGATGCAATATGACTGAGTAATTGACCAGTGTAATCTTTGTGAGACTAGAATGGATGGTTTGGCATGATCGTTTTATGTACACTGGACAGTGACAGAAGTATGGATGAGTTTTATGAGAGACAGTTCAACCAGAATGTAGATTTTTCCAATTGCTCAACGTGTGGCTACCATGGCCCATAGTGCACAGAAAACTACAAGCACCGTTCTGTGACTCACAAAAACAAACACATGAAAACAAACACCCATCCTTTTTTAAAACACTGAACACATTTTCTCTTCATATGTTGTTCGAGTCATATGCTAGATCACAATATATAATTGTATAAAAAAAAGAAGAATTGTTTATATTTTAATTTAACTTAAGAGCTTTCCCATTTTGTTAAATTTGAAGAGAAAATCTGCTAATCCGGTTTGCCAGGCACCACTGTGGCCAGCTGTCTCACGATTCCAACCCTATAACCGCTGGCAGACTTATTCTTATTTGTCTTCTTATTCGTTATGTTTTGTTATTTTAATTTAATATTATGTTGTTGCTTCAAAGCTTTGTGTGGCTTCTTTCTTTTTCTTAAAAAAGGATTTGCCATCAAACTGAGAGAGGTGAATTGTTCAACCCTGTTGATCATGTTGACATCGCACTTTCAAGTATTTTTATTTCTGCATATTTGTATATATATGAGGCTCATAATGAATTGTGTTCCTACACCTTCCAGCTGTGGACAGTGATGGAATTTTTTTAATTATCAGGCAAATTGTTGTTAAATCCTATTTCTAATAGCTACTTGGCAGAATGTGATGATTTTTTTTGTTCATCGCCATGTATATATTAAGCAGATGTATGACAAATCAAAAATATTTTGTTTTGAATTTAATGGATTTATGTAGCAAAATAAAACAGCTCCAATTGCATCCAGCTCAAATTTGGCTATTCTATTGACTATATTAGTTTTTTTATTTATTAGTTGATATGAAGAATACAACTATTTAGCCACGCCTGTCTTTGTTTTTAAATTAATATTTTTATTCAGATAAATCACACAGAATGAGTCGATTATGATACTGAGATCTTTCTTTTCAAGGTGTGTTCATATTAAACTAAACTGACCTGGCCCGTATCACCACAAATGTTTCAATAGCAGGGCCTCCAAGAGGAATTGTGCAGGAACATGTTATAGTCGACTTGAAATAAATTTGGTCAATAAACTTTTATATGAAAATACTGTCTTTACTTGTTTTTGTTTGTTGGTCAATATTCAAAATATGTAGTACTGTGTATTTCTGCATCATGCATGATTGTCAGTTTAATAGTAAGAATGATGGCATTTACAAGTACTGATAATATTAATGACTTGCTTGATGTGCCGTTAGTCAAGGATCAGTCCCCATCTGTGAGCTATTTCTTGGTCTAGTCTGTGCATCACGATGAGTATATCGAAGGCCATGGTATGTGCTATCCTGTCTGGAATGGTGCATATAAAAATATCCCTTGCTATACTAATGGAACTATGTTGCAGGTTTCCTCTTAAGACTAAATCCAATTGCTGATGATTAATAAATCAATGTGCTCTAGTGGTGGTGTTAAACAAAAACTAAAAACTTTGTTTATTCTTATACACCAACATTTTTTTTTTAAATTATGATCTGGCAAAGAAATATTAAGAACACCACTACATGTTACTTATGATCCTTCTACATATTCACATTTTTGCATTCAACCTAGTCCGACTAAAAATCAAATTTTGGTTGATGTTTGCAAAGAAAAAATTATTCTGTTATTATACAACAAATTAACAAAAAAGCAGACAGGAGCAGCAATTTTGGTTTTTAATGAGGCGATGAGTTGATAATTTTGTTAGTGTAAAAAAATAGTTTTTGGAGAACCTTTTTTTATAAGATTTCTGAATACAAACTGTACTCTTTGCACTCATATCTGTGAGGTGTTTTCCTCCCATTTGTCTGTTACCAGAGCATCTGGTACATTTCTGCTGTTGATCAACCTTTGCCACTGTACAGCTTTCAGAACATGAGAACATTTCATCAGTTAGTCTGACTGTACAGGAAAGAAAAGAAAAAGAGTAGATAATTCATCACATGGTTGGCAGCTTATTACTTGCCAGGTGTGAAGATGTTCCTCTATTTAATCCTGCTCATTTTAGTGGCAAAGATAAATGACTGTTGTGACATTCCTGTACAATGACATTCACTCACTATTGGTTTAAACACTATTCATTGCTGTTAAAATAGCAGTTGGGGTTTGGCCAAAGGTATTCACTATTCAAATGTACCTCAATGGCTCATGACTCATGATATTTAAATTATTTGTTTGGGTTGTGAAAATGCATCATTATTTCATATTTTAGCAAAAAAAACATTGGAAGTTGTCTAGCCACAAGTAAACATGATTTTTGTTTTTAAATGCATTACATAATGGGAATCAATAGAATGACATTTAAAGTTGGGATGTCAGACAGTCAAAATATTTGTTTGAAGTTCATTAAAACTTTGGTTAACGTTCATTTTGTCATCACATTTACACCCATGTATTGATTATTTTTTTTTAATTTTAGTGTACCGTGCGTTTTATTTAGTACTGAATAGCATTTGGGTTTTGTTTTTTTACATTCCCATTAAAAGTTTCATACCTAGTTATATTTCATATATATACCCAGTAGTCTAGTTAAAAATCTTCAAATGACAGATTTAATGGTCAGCATACATTGATTAAATTTCATATTTTCAATATTATGAATTTGGTATTTTTAATGTTATAAAAATGTCTGCATGATAAAAGAAGTAAGAACCTCGAAGATAACTATGTAAACTCATTGTAAACTGTGTGGTCTTTAGACCTCACGAGGGAAACTGTATATTGGTCTATCTCTTACGCATGTCTAACGTGACAGTAGAAGTGCTTATATAGATAAATATTGTTTCAGTAATATTATCTGGAGTCTGTTTAGAAACCTTGAAACGTCTGGGAATGCAGTCATTATAGATTAAACGTATACTTGATCGGACTCTGAAGATATTTCTGGAAGTTTCAAAAACTTGATACTAAATAAGTTATAGGATCAGTTGTAGTCATTGTAATGGTATAAAGTCTGCAGTTCGTAATTATTTAAAAAATGTTTGGTATCCCTGCTGGCCGTTAATCAGTAGCTTTTGGATATTAAACATGATAACTGAGTTTTAGTAATGTAGATATTTTTTTAATACATTTCATTTCAACTTATTTTCATACTTATATCCAATTAATGTTCAAGCATGCTGTCCTGAGCACATACCTCAGCTATCTGGGCCGTCTGTCCAGGACTGTGGGTTAGTGGTTAGAGATAAGAATGTGTAGTGGTTGTACACCTACCCATTGGGCGGGCAGCATAGCCCAGTGGTACAGTGCCTGCCTGATGCGCAGTCGGTCTAGGATCGATCCCCGTCAGCTAACCACTGGGGTTTTCTCTCGACATAACCATATGTCCGACCCCGATATAACCGTAATTATAATGTGTTGAGTGCGTCGTTAAAAAAAACAACAACAAAAAAAAAAAAACCTACCCATTGAGTTGTTAAAACTTGCTAGTACTGGATCTCTGGATGAGAAAGTATACTGAGCTCCAATGAAAACGCACCATTCAGATGTATAGTCAAATGGACATGAGAAAGAAAACAATAATACATTTGACTAATTGACTAATAACTGGATATATTGTGGTAGATAATAAATAACCCAAATACTGTATTCAACTTCATGGGTTCATTGGGCTATTTTTCCTTCCAGCCTGTGCACCACAACTGGTATATCAAAGGCCATGGTATGTGCTATCCTGTCTGTGTGATAGTGTATATAAAAGATCCCTTGCTACTAATTGAAAAATGCAGCAGGTTTTCTCTCTAAGACTATGTCAAAATTACCAAATGTTAGACATCCAATAGCTGGTGATTATTAAATCAATGTGCTCAAGTGGTGTAATTTTTAAAAAAAGCAGCAAAGGATGTTTTATATGCATTATCCAAAGACAGGATAACACATACCCTGGCCTTTGATATTACCAGTTGTGGTGCACTGGCTGGAACAATGGGCCCACTGACAGGGATAGATCCTAGACTGACTGCACATCAGACCCCTGTGTCTAGACCAAGTAACAAAATAATATGTAGGACACCAAACAACTGTAAATTAAAATGTGCTGAGGTGTAGCTAAACAAATATTCCTTTCCTTTCCCAATGGATCTACCAAGTAGAATTGATCCTATGACCTCTCATACCACAAGTGAGCACTCAATTTACAAAGCTATCTGTACATTCTGTTTCTCCACAGGATGTACAAATGTGAATTGATTCAGTGTGGCATGTCATAATAGTATGACGTTCCTGTTGGCAGAATGTTCTAATCCACCAGCAGGACTAACTGATCTGGCTGTCTGGTTGAGTCTTAACAATTCTTAACAATTCTTAACAATAGATCACTTCAGAGTCCTGCAAACATACATATAGTGGTACTCTGAAGACCAGCTAGAAAAACAAAGTAGTAACACATTTTAAAGGATATGGAGAAATGGCATGAAGTAATGTGTTTTTTCAGTCCTGATAAAAGAGATTTCCATCTGTGTAAAGCTCCAGGCGATGTACATGAATAGATTGTGGTATAAGGCATCTTGCCAGTTCCATATGCAAGTCAGTTGGGACACATTGCATCCCAGTGTCTGATATGGTTATCATCAGTCGAAGAGGAGGCATATACATGTGTTTATATATTCAAGATGTTATATATTGTAACTTTTCTGCAATCATATTTATGGTGCAAAACTAATATTTAGTGTATTTTTGTATATTCATATACTATCAGAATGCAATACCTGATCTTAGTAGAAAAATAATACAATATTCATAGAAAGGACATTGTTAAGATGTTGCCAACTAAGAGAGATGTTTTAATGGCTAAAATTTATTCTGTATACAAAGAATTGGTGACTGTATCTAGATGTATTTCTGATCATCCTAGTGTTTGTACTAGTCCAGACTTCTTTTTATTTTCCATTATATATTTTTTACAATGGTAGCAAACAAACAAACCGCCAGTGCACCATGACTGGTTTATTAAAGGTCATGGTATGTGTTATCATGGGCGTCGATCGGTGGGAGA
>JAECMU010008935.1:0-27040 GCA_016106625.1 Dracogyra subfuscus | reverse complement strand
ATATCGGCGTCGGACATATGGTTATGTCGAGAAAAAAACCCAGTGGTCAGCTGACGGGGATCGATCCTAGACCGACCGCGCATCAGGCGGGCACTGTACCACTGGGCCATGCTGCCCGCTTTAAAGTTATAGAGACATTTATCAAGTCATTATAAGCTAGCAAATGCATGACAAAAAGTATTAAAACACAAGAACAGTTATTCTATAAAATTATCTGAGAAAAATTACTCAAGTGTGTAGAAACTTACTATGTCTTTTTGAAGATTTTTACTGGACACTCCATGGTTCACATCTTTTGGATTAATGGAGAGAGTGACCTGCTTTTTAAAAACTTTCACATCTGTCACCTTGCCGGGCAATATCATTCCTGGCTTAAACAGATCCTTTAGGCCACTAACATTCTGAAAACAGAGAAATTAAAACTGAAGTGCAACAGATTTTTAAATAGTGTTTTGTTGTAATCAAAATACGAGGGGAGGGAGGAAATATTTATTTAACGATGCACTTCAAAATACGAATAATTATTGTTTGTATAAATTGTCTTAAGATTGCAGATAAGTTGGAACCTGCCTCCCCCAAACTCAACTAAACTGTAAAGAGTTAACGATAACAAAAATTACTCACATGCCTCTTAAGCATACACTATTATGCAACAAGCCAACCCTATAATACATCAACAACACATTTTAAAATCATCACATTGTATCCAGGGTATAATCTACCATACATTTTGGGGCCTGTGAAAGGCCCCATTCCCCTAATGTAAATTCCCAATACAATACTAAACTTTTCCCAATTACAACCCAACAGTTTCCCAATTAGGATTTCCAAAGTTGCGAAGTTAAAGAAGGAAACAGTTCTTTTTATGTTATTGCTTTAATGGGTTGTGATGACTTTTTTCAACAACAGCCTAGGCTATAGCAAAAATAATTAAGGCAAGCAATAAACTACTCGCCAGTTGTAAGTTTTAAGGCGTATATGAGGCGCACGCGAGTCGCTACTCGCCTCTTACGGAGAGGCCTGGTATTAGTATTGATTATTTTTGAAAATTCCCTTTTTTTGTATTTGAAACATTATTTTTTCCCAATTGACCAAAAAGGGACCCTTAAAAATGTGTCTAGATTATACCCTGGTATCAGTGGATAGATAGATAAACTTCTGCTTTTAACATCAAACAGTTTGTTTAAAGGGTGAAAACAATAGACTTACTTCTGAAACATTTGACGGATCAGTGGTATTAGCCAGAGCCTCCAACTGCTTCTTGTATGTGTCTGAAATAGCCGTGATAGGCACCACACCGTTCAGTCCACCCGGCAACCCGACTCGCAAGGTGTAGCTGTCCACCTTCTGTACACAGCCCAGAATCACCATGCCCACATTTACCTCCTGGAAATCATAGAAATTAAAGTTTGTTTGTTTTGTTTTAATGACACCACTAGGGCATATTGATTAATTAATCATCGGATATTTGAAGTCAAACATTTTGTAATTCTGACATGTAGTCATCAGACGAAACCTGCTACATTTTTCCTAATGCAGCAGGGGATCTTTAATATGTACTTTTCCAAAGACAGGAAGGCACATACCATGACCTTTGACCAGTTGTGGTGCACTGGTTGGAATGAGAAAAAACCCAATCAGATGAATGGATCCACCAAAGTGGCTAGATTGTGCTATGCAAGCACCTCAAGTGAGTACAAAAACTGAATTGAGGCCAACTGATACAAGTACAATTGTGACAAAGACAAATTCACATTCAATGCATCCAAGATGTGTAACTTGCATGACAGTCAAATGTGATCTGTAACAAAATAGGATAAAGATTTATAAAAAAAGATCTTAGCACTGCCAAAGAAAAGTGTGCAGAAAACAAATATACATATCTCCCATGTTATGGGGCCATAACTCTGTCAAAATTGGGTAAATCACCATAAAAGTTATGATCTGTAACAGTACATGATAAAACAATACACAAAATTTCAGCTTAATATCTCGAGAAATTGTGAAAAAATATCTGGAAAACTATGTAAGAAAACTGATGGACAGACAGACAGACATACGGAGATGAAACCTATAGTACTCTCTGGTTGGACTGGTAAAGGACTAATAAATTTCCAGCACATTTTCTTATCTTCTAAGGTCCAGGGCCATAACTCTATACAAAATGGGTAAATCACCATAAAAGTAAAATTTGAACTTACATCATATGGCTATATACACAAAATTTCAACTCAATATTGAGACATTGAAAAACATTCTGTGGGACGGTTCGGACAGACAGTAGAATGGAGATGAAATCTACAGCATTAAATATATAATGTTAGGTACATAAGATAAGAGAAAATGTCCTAACAACTACCTGAAAATGAAGCGGTTCTATCTTTCCAACACCCGTCTTCAAGACAACACTTCCGGTTTTGCGCTTCTTTGAAACATTTTTTTCTGGTTCTGCTGAACGCTTTATGCCTTTGAAATCTCCTTTTCTATTTTTGTCTTCTTTCTCTTCCTTGTTGTGAACCTGTAAAACAAATCAATTGTCATATCAAATAGCACACATTTTAAGTCGCAAAACCATTGTTTAAAGAAATAAATAACAATTATCTGGTCTTAATCCACTTAAAAAGATTAAATGATGATAAATCATTTATATGCAGCTTTATTTCTATTAACGGTTTCAAAATTATCAATTCTGTATTTACAATTGTTTTAACAATATACCACAAAAAGAAACATGTAGAAATGGTACTACAATCTGGTAAATAAAACTTGTCTCTTGTGTTCTCTTGTCTTAATACAGACTTATCTGAGATCTATTATAACTTAATACTGTTTTTATGTGTTTTGTGGCCTTATTATAATACAAGTTTAAGAGTTAGATGAAAGATATATATAATATGTATATTATAGTACTAATCATTTCACAACAATAATCTTAAATTAAAAAGATATTCATATTGTGTGTTAACCTTAAACAAGTCTTTTTCTTCAGACTTGTGAACTTGTATGTCCTTGTTTTGGTGGAAACGTCCTCCACGGGGAAAGTTTACCAATTCTGATGCCATGATACCAGCCACTGTGTTCAACAGTATAAAAGTTGATCACCAGTCCTGAAGAAGAAATACACAAACTTAATAGATAAATTAGAATGGCAGTCATGATGGCTTTTGTCACATGCTGAAAATTTAATGTTTTAAAAATAAATAAATCCACATAACTGCTAAACAGTGTTGTAAAAAGGTTAAAACAGAAAGGTCATTCTCACAAAGTTGTGTAATTTCACCCATGTATCTGTGAAATTCTAAAATCATGCAAAACTCTTTTAATTTTCAACCTATTCTATCTGCTTCAACCGTTTGTTGGTATTACATTTTTTTACCATTTTTGGTTCAATATTTGTTTTTGTTTAAATGAAAACACATTTCCCCACAGTACATTTCCATATAAATGTGGCCAACTCTGCAACTGAAAAATCATGACAGTGGAAATTAAACACGAACCACACAAATCAAGAGCACTAGAATTCTTTCAAGAATTAGATACATGTACATTTATCTCTCTATTTACTGAGAGCGGGATGTAGTTCAGTGGTAAAGCACACTTGGTTGCGTAGTTGGTCTAGGATCAATCCCCGTCCGTGAAACCATTGGGTTGTTTCTTGTTCTAGTTTCTACACCATAATCAAAGGCCATGGTTTGTGCTATTCTGCCTGTAGGAACTAGGATGGTGCAAATAAAAGAGCCCTTGCTACTAATTGAAAAATGTAGTATTAAAAACAAATTTTATCCATGTGACATTTAAAAACCAAATTTAAATTTAATCTGCATTTTAAATGCAGATCATATTTCACTGGTTGCAAAGACAAATGTAAATCTTAGTTCATCAAGATTAATTTTGATGAACTACCTACACCTAATTTGGTAAGGATGAAGACGTCACCTCAAAATCTTCCATATATGCATGTAGGTATTTTTATAATTAGCATAAATTTTGGTTGCAGGGTTAACATTCAATAAATAGGTAACCAGTCAATTTGTACCATAGTCATTTCGTACCCAATTTACCATTTCGAACCTGGTCATTTCATACTATAGTTATTTGGTAATTTCGTACGATGGTTATTTCGTACTATGTCTGTTTGGTCATTTCGTACCTTGGTCATTTGGGATGCAGTTGATTCGTCCACTGGAAAATTGATCCACTGAAAATTCGTCCACTGACGAACTCGAGATTATATGCCTACTACCAAAAATCAGTTCCAGACGATTCGTCCACTGGGTTTTTATTTCCCCGGTACATTTCGTCCACGGACTAAATAATGTATACTACATGTACGTGGGGGCTAAATAAATTATTATAATATTTTACCCCATATTTTTGTTTGCTGTGTCATAAATTTACAAAGGTAAAAATAAATTATATTGCATTAGATTACGCTTGATATATGTTTTTGTGACAATGCTCTGTAGACATAATTCTTTGGCATTTCTATTTATTCGGTTACTGTTTGTTTCTATAAATATAATGTAGGCTACGCCTTTCACGATTACAATGTCAAAGAATAACTATTAATATGTTTGAAAAAAAATGCAGTCATCGAGTGGATGAATTGTCCGAGGTGGGTGGACGAATTGTCAGTGGACGAACCATCCGGTGGACGAACCGTCTGGAAAGCTGTCATTTTGTACCAAAGTCATTTCGTACCTCAATTATTTATTGTGCAGCTTAGTTGACCGATAGATATTACAATGTCGAATTACTGATTTAAAAATAAATATTAGGCGGAAAGAGTTCCGAACATTCCAGCATGCATGATAATACAATCACGAACTCTAACCCTAAGTGATGCAAGTCTGAATGCTAGAAGGTTCGGAACTCTTGCTGCTGTTCGGCTGTCTGCAATTCTAAATCCCAAACAGCACGACTTAACAGAGATCACTGGAATGTGTAGATGTGGCCAGGATACCGAGGATAGTTTTATAATTTTTATTTTGGGTTTAATTTTAACAACTTCTTAGTCTTCTAAGTTCTATGCATTCAGCATTTTATAATATATTATATATTTCAATTATTTGGCTTCACAATTTTGTTTCAGTTATTTGTAAATTCCTCATATTTTAACCTACGTTATATAACTAGTACAAATCGTAACAATACCAATGTTCACAACAGTTAAAATGTATACAAACACACGTGTTGAATGGTTACTTCCATTCTTATTTTTCTGGTGTAATTTCTTCCATTCCTGAAGAGAGTCTTCTTTTTCTAAATCACAGTAATCTATAAGTAAATAAAATGATGACTACCGGCTTAGTTTTTATTTCAAATAAGTATAGACTGAATGACTCAGTTACTTTTGACCAATCCATTACCATTTGGTAAATAAATATTATTTTAAAGCAAATTTAAAATACAGGTAAAAAGTAATTGCACATTCCGCCCAGGACCGCACCTTCATCCCACCCTCTCTACCCCAAATTTCGTCATCCATCCACACACAGTGATAGTCGTAGTAGTAGCTAGCAGTAGTAATAATAATAACAGTAATAGTAGTAGCTAGCTAGTAGTAGTCGATATAGTGGTAGTAATTGTAGTATTATTAATAGTAGCCGAGTTAGTAGTAGTAGTAGTAGTAGTAGTAGTAGTAGTAGTAGTAGTAGTAGTAGTAGTAGTAGTAGTAGTAGTAGTAGTAGTAGTAGTAGTAGTAGCAGTAGCAGCAGCAGCAGCAGCAGCAGCAGTAGTAGTAGTAGTAGTAGTACAATTACGACATTTAAACACAGAGTAAATTCAATTATTTTAAAATGTGACACCCCTCCCCCAAAATCTATTAAATCGGTATGCGGTCAAAGCGGCCCTATGATGAAACGGCCCTGAACATGTAAGTCGAAACGGCCCTGAACATGTAAGTCAAAACGGCCAAAGTAATTGGTCAAAACGGCCAAGGAAATTGGTCAAAACGGCCAAAGAAATTGGTCAAAACGGCCAATAGGTAATAATAATTAGTTATCAATATAGCCTATATCACTCTGTTGTATAAAAAGAACCAAAACAACGGAATCACTGGAATCATTTATTTGACAACACTGATAGAGTTCCAAGTGGCGCTGCTCGCCGAGGGGGATGGGTGGGGTTGGTGGTGGGTCTTAATTTTGAGCAAGATATTACATTAAAAAACAATAAGTATATTGTGTAATGATCGAGGCTGTAGCCCGAGATATATTACACCCGTTACTCAACGGCCACAATAACCGTGTTCTAACTAGACGAATCTCTCGGAAAAGGATGATGTTACTATAACTTAAACTCATTTATACAAATAACCATGTCTTTTCAATATTAACAACACAAGTATAATCTATATTATCTGCCAATAACACTATATCATCTGCAAAACGATAATATAGATAATATAGGCCTACATTCACTTTGGCTGTTTTGACTTTTGTTAAGGGCCGTTTTGACTTTTTCACTTTGGCCGTTTTGACCAATTATTGTTAAGGCCGTTGTCCACGGGTCCGAGTTGTCTGGTCCCCGTTTAGTACTGGGGCCGTTATGACTACGATCTATTCAATCTATAGTCATTGTTGAGTATAATTCCCACCTTCTTCATCCATCATTAATTCATTTGTAGTTAGTTTTTGTGCTTATATTCAATTAAGGTTCAAATACGCTGTACCGGCCACACACCTCAGTTATACGAGCTATCTGTCCAGGACAGAGGGTTAGCCAACTTAGTGGTTAGTGAAGGAGAAGTCGGTATAGTGGCCTTACACCTACCCATTGAATTTTTGTAACTCACACTGGATAGGGGCCAGTACCAGAATGAGAACCCAGTACCTACCAGCATTATGTCCGATAGCTTAACCACTACGTCTCGAGTCTCCATCCATCTTACCATAGCTTAGTCTTTGGATGTCTGTCTTCACACTTATCCTAACACCTCCAAGAGTAAAGTGGTTATCGGCCTAATTAATGGAGGAATTTACAAACGCTAACTAATCAACCATGGCGAGCTTTCGGTGGAAGAAAAGTGCGGAAGTTTTGGAAAAAGAAATAGAACAGGATAAGAAACTGATTGATGCAGTGAACCAGGGTGACACTGATACCGTGAAATTGCTTTTGGAAGAAGGTGTTTCACCAGATGCTACAGAATACAATAGAACTCTATTCTACGCTTCAAAAAACTACCTCACCCCCCTTCAACTGAGTGTAAAACACGGTTTTACAAATATCGTCAGATTGTTAATTGACTATAAGGGTATGTTTGACAAATCTGTTTTTCCATAATTAGTCTGCTGAAGACATCAAACAAATTCTAGTCATATATACTCGTCATTTATGGTGGTTTCCCACAAAATTAAATAATCCCATTCGATAGGTCGTGACCGTCGTCTGCATTGATTCAATGATTGTAGCCGGCAATTTTTGTTTTGTTGGGCCATTTCATATAATGGTTAGAAAACAACCATGTTTTGGTGTCCCAATGCTTATCAACCAATGTTCGAAGATTGAACTAATCTGTAGAGACAAAAAGTAGTTGGCTTAGGAATATTTTGTTAATTACACAAGCTACTGCTGCTTCATTCTAATGATTCTTGATCATGTCATGTCATAGGGTTTAACGTGCACATTTAGAACAAGCTGTTGTAGCGTGCACCTGTCGTGGGCACAAGAGCTTGCGAAGCAAACTCTTTCGTCAAAGACAGAAATCATGCTTCAGATTTGGAGTACATTTATGTTGAAAATTAAAAGTTATAAAACAACACTGTCTGGATCACGTTTTCTTTCTTAAGAGTGGCCAGTGTTGTTACATTCTGCCACTGCTCTCAGGGTTTTTTCACCTATGTTTTTAAACCATTCCCCACCAATTCTCAAAAGCTGTCGTTTTTTATTACCAAGTTTGGAGTAAAAATTCTCAATCTCAAGTGGAAATAATAATTTAATAGTATTAGTCTTTTTATTTTATTTTTAATTCTAACAAGGCTACTAAGATGTTTTTTTAAATGAAACTAAAAATTCTTGAATTTTTTTAAAGCAATGCTAAAATTCCCGAAGTCAAAATCCTGGCTTTAATTGGCGATTCACATGATTTTAAAGTTGCGTAAACAAAACAACAGTTCTCATCAAATATTGTGCCCTGATAGTTTGTTGACCGTGCTTATGAAGTTGATCGGCCATCACAAAACATGTGAATATCATGCTTGAATCATTATTTTAAGTTTTTAAATTATTTGCAATAAAAAGAGTGTTCCAGATTGAACAAAAAGGAGACCTTTATATAAAATGGCCCAATTATAATTTGAATGTCATCTCTTAATATTATTATTGCAGGAAGGACCAATCAGTTTTAAAAAGGAATTTCTTCACAATATTTTCATGCATCAAATTGTAAACAAGGTCTTTTGGCGAAGAGTCACATGTCCTGAACTTTTTTCCCTTATTATTGTGTGTTAATAAATACTGCCATGAAATTACAGTAAATTGTTTATGTCATAATTTTCAAATAATAGTTGTATTAAGTATTTAAAACTGCAGTCTAAAACTATTGTTTTATTATTTAGTACTGAGTTTCAGAAGAATGTATTTGCTTTTTAATAAATGGCCTTCATTTTGTTCTTTGACATGTAATAGGAGATGTCAATGCAAAAGACCGCTTTGATGTTACTGCTGTGCATATGGCTTCAGAAAGAGGAAACCTGAAGATTCTGCAAATGCTTTTAGAGGAAGGGGCTGATTGCAATGTGGCCACCAAATATTCCAAATATGGATCTTATACAGGTATTTAGGTGTTGTATTATTAACCTCTGCAATTAAGAAAAATGTCCACAACCAAAAAAAAACATGTTTTGAAAAAAACCCTTAAAAAATGGGATGGTGCTAATCAAAAAGAAGTGGCGACAGTGGGCTTCCTCTCCCAATATTTGAATGGTCCTTAACCATGTCTGATGCCATATTACCGTAAATAGAATGTGTTTAGTGCATCGTTGAATAAAAGATTTCTTTCTTTCATTAATTAAATATGTTTATTTATATTTCAGCAACACCTCATCCAGGAGGAACAATACCTCTTCATCTTGCTTCTTCTCAAAACCATATCAGGTGTGCAGTGGAACTTATTTGGTATGGTGCCGATTATAATGCTGTGGACGAGTTTGGCCGCACGAGTATGTACATAGCTGCCCAGAATGCGTTTTCCGAGTGTGTGCTGGATCACTTGAACAATGCAATTCGAATGGATATACTCTCACTGCCAGCGAAAGACACAAGTAGGTTTCATATCTTGACACAGCTTTTTAAACATTTAATGTGTTAGGTTTAACATGGATGGATAGTACCAAAATTGCTGGCACAGCTTTTACATTATAATCGTAAATACAGTGTTAAAATCATTTTCTGAAACATGGTCCTGTACAGCTGGTCCTGTAGATTTCTGGTGTCTTACCATGGAATCTTTGAACCAGTAGATTTTATATATATATATATATATATATATATATATATATACATATATATGTACATATATATGTACATATATTTATATTTGATATAATCATGTATTGTGCTTTAGTTGGATGTATCTGATGTTCATCAGTTGTATTGGTTGTAAGGTGATATATATTTCCTCTGATGACAATTGTTTTGATGTTGTAGATGAAACGCCACTCCACGAATGTGTGCGACATGGTTTGACTTCGTGTGTGCTAGCGTTGCTGAAACATGGGTCCGACGTGAATCATCGTAATTCAGCTGGTCTCAGTCCTCTTCATCTTGCTGTGCTGTCAGGAGAAAAGTTTTCCATGGATATATTAAAGGCACTTGTTACCAAGGGTTACAACACAGATGTCAATCTTAAGGACAAACATGGTACAATCATAAAATAGTATATGTAATTGTTGAATACCCAACATAATATTATTGGCAGGTTTTTCTTGTTCCAAGTTGTGCACCACAACTGGAAAAAAAGGCTGTGATATGTTCCTGAAAAAGTTCATATAAAAGAACCCTCACACCATTAGGAAAAATGTAACAGGTTTCCTCTGATGACTATGTGTTCTGGTGATGTTGCTAAACAAAAAAAAACTTTTAACTTTTTATTGTCTGCTTGTCTTTGTTTTTTGGCCAGTTTTGAGGTACCACTCAATCCATAAATAATTTGTTATAACTGCTTTCCTTGGTTGTCAGCGCAGTTTATGAAAAGAAAAAATGATCCAAGTTTTATACAATTTTGGCTTTATTGCCCTAAACTGCTCAAATCAGATTACGTTATTGCTAAAAAAAACTGCTCTATTGTTATTTCTTATGGTAGCCATCTTAGATTTTTATGAACTTTATATATTCTTAAACGAAAACTATGAAGGCATACTGTACATGAAGTCATGAATTATATTATTATAAGACTTGTAAGGTTTTATTTAGCATAGTTACATTACCTTTGAAGACTTTCAAGGGTTATACAAAAGTTGAAAGAAGAGCTATATAGCCCTATTGAATTTTGTTTGTTAGAATTGTTTGTTATTTTACTGATTATCTGCTGTAAGATGTTGCTGATAGCAGTTTCATTAATTGTTGCCATTTTAGAAACGTTATGTTGAGTGCACACACATTGTTAAAACTGAACTTATTTGAAATGTTTTATTTTGTCTTAACAGGTAACTCACCTTTACACTACGTAAGTTTTACTGACCACACCTACCAAGAAAGACGCCCTGAAGCTGCAGCATTCTTGATAGCTTACGGTGCCGACCACAACATCAAAAACAAGACCGGTGATTCTTTACTCCAGCAGGAGATTCGCATTAACAAGTCAGAGAAGATCATTCTTGAAGCCATTATAAACAGTACGCTGAAGCTGCCGAGTCTGGAGGTGCTTTGTCCATCTCTGTCCGTGAGTGGCAGCAGATTGCTGCAGGAAATTGTGAACACCTCGCACAAATCAATGACCTCCGAGGCGTGTAATGACAAATTCAAGTGGTACGGGTTGTACAGCAAGGGACCCCGTTCACTGCAGCACAACTGTCGATGCTGCATCAGAGACTACCTAGGTTGTTTGAGACTACGGAATGTTCATCTACTTCCACTTCCAACGACACTCAAGGACTATTTATTACTGGATGTAGAAACATTTGGTTGATCGTTTATTCGTAGTTTGTATAATAGTACTGGTATTATTTTTCAGTGGAAGAAGTGTCCACATACTGTGATGAAAGCTGGATCTTTCACGTGTGTAGATAATGCTACGTGTCCAAAGATAAATATGGATCATGGATTAGGAATTTATGACAGTAAGATGTCAGCCAAAACAAATGGTGTGGTTCCAATAACGTGGTCAGTTTAGTGCTGGAACTTGCTATTATTATTATTTATTTTTTTTAAGCTCTGGGATGCTGGTCCATTTTAAATTTACTGTTAACATATATTTACTCAATATGTTCCTCATGCCAAATAGGGATAACAAAATCGTATTGAGTAATTTGCTCAAGATGTTACTGAAAATGGTTGCTGGTCAATTTGTACCATTGTCATTTCATATCTAATTTGGTTGCTTCGTACCATGGTCATTTTGTACCATCAATGAAAGTAATTTTGTTTCATAACATACACAAATTTATGTTCTATAGTTATCATATCTTGCCAATATAATAAAGTAATTACTATGGATTTAACACAAGACAAAATGTCAGAATAGAAAACATGGTTTACTTATTCAATTGTGAGAGGAGCATAGTTCTTTGGCTTTGCTAACGAGTTTTATGTGAAGCACACAAAACATTTGATGCAAATCCATACAAATACTAATTTTCTTTGAAATCAGAATGTTTCTAGAAATCTTTAGTACAATACTTGATAATGATTGGTGGCAGAGTGGAAGTATCCGGTCCTTCGGAAATTTGTCTGTGTGGGAACCGATGAATGTTTGCAAAAATAATGGCCTTGACCTCATCCTCGGGTATTTGCAGATTGTTTTTTTAACAGGTTTTTTTTTACTTCTCTTTCTAAATAAGAGAGTGAATCCTGGGAGGCCATAGATGAGCAGGTTATATTTCCGAGAACGCCACTCTTGCACTAAATGTCCATTCGTCAAAACGAACCTCATGTTCTTTTATCTTTGCCTCGAGTTTAAAAACTTGCTCTCATAAACTTTTAGTTTCTTGTGAGTTAAACTCCACAGACTTCTCGGCTTTCATCAACCGTTTATTCATATTTTCTAGAATTTTCTAAATCCATTCTTAGAAGACCAATGTCATGAATAATTTTCTTTGTCATCATCCTTGATCTGTTAAGTCTTAAAGAGTTCCTCAATAAATGTTTAATGTCAGATTGGCTCATACTCAGAAATTAACGATGGAATCGGATTCCCTCCCACTGTAAAAATTATACACCCATCTCCCTAGACGTCATGACCGTAAGTCCTACTTGATTCAGTTTATGTAGTTTTTTAATTTCAGAAATGTTATTTATTTAATAAATGTTTATCATTGTGTATCCTCTGCTGCTAATAAAGTTGGTCTGACCCATGGCACTAACTAACGACTGGTAGGGGTGCATAGTAGCTGTTTGCAGATGCCTCTTAACAATGCCAGAAGTAACTACTGAACACTCCCTGAAGTGGTCAGACAGCCCACAGCTAAAAGGTGATGGGAAATGGCAGGTGTGTGGCATAGATAGCTACAAGAGACCAGCACTTGTCGCGGTTGAAGAGACAAGGACTGGGATGTGGAGGTGGACAGCGAAAGAAGTTGAAAGATAGGAGTTGCCAGATCAGGAAGAAATGAAATGGAATTCAAAGAAGAGAAAGGAAAGGGGGCAGTTGGATTAAAAAAAAAAATGTTTTTCTCTTCTCTCCCTTTAAAAAAACATGGACCTAAAAATAAATTTGTGGCACCCATCCATTACCTGGACATTGCTAAGTAATAACTAGTATGACTATGGTATGAAATGACTTTTCACAGTGGTACGAAATGACTATGATAAGAAATGATGATGGAACAAAATTACTTTGGTACAAAATGACCACGGTATGAAATAACCAGGCAGTATGGTACGAAATGACCGATTCAGTTGGGGTCATTCAGACATGTGTAATATATAGAGGATTGTGGATTTAACCCTGATCAATGTATTTCAAATTCCATTGTGTATGAAAGATACAACATTATTAAAATCATGATAATCGACAGGACCTCGTTTTAGATGGTGCTGCCTTTTAATCGTATATATTCATCCAGATGTATTGATGGTAGCTTATTTATTATCGATTTTCTTTTGATAACATTTTTTTCTCTCTACATTATAGTGTATGACAAGATGACAGTAAAGTGAAGTAGATGACAAAAAGTTTTACATTTGTGTAAAACATATTCAAGACATGAACACTAAGTGTAAAGAAAAGCTTTAAAGACATGAGCAATAAAAACTGGATGTCTGAATATAAAAACCATGTTGGCATAACTGGTTTCACAGTTAGGGTTAGTAAATAACTGTTAAAAGTTAATAGTCCCAGAGTTTTTGTTTAAAAAAATGTTTTCCCCAGTGTCCAGATGTGAGAGTTTAAGTTTATTGTTTCTTTCTGTTACATTGTGTAGCCGTGTGCTACTTTATTTATTTATTTATTATTTATTTACTACTTTGTTTTATTCCTTTAGTTAATTTACTGGGATAAGATTAAATTTTTGGAAATATTTATTAGAGAAAAGAATGTTAGAAATGTGCTATCATCTAAGTATTGAATTAATCAGAAACTGTGATGTTATTATCTGTGCTATCCCATAATTAAGCCAGTCATCAGGAGTAACCAAACGTTTTCCAGTTGTTAGTGATGCAAATATTTGTTGGATTAGTAACTGTTATGTCGTATCCATACTAGGGCAGACCCTAATTTTTAAACACTAAGGAATATGTTTCACTTTGAACCGTAAAAATGGACACTAAGTTTGGTTAATTTACAAATGTGTAACAAATGTGGATACAACCGAGTAAAACAAAGAGTCTGTAATGTTGAAATACCCTTTAAAAATAGACTACCATATACGCAAATATTTTCGCGGCTAAAATAATTCGCGATCAAGCTTCCACTGTACATTTTCGTGAGGAATTATTTTCGCGACTGCCTCCCCTGATAATAAAATCAAAATAACACTCTTCATTTGGCAAACTCTTTTCAGTGATTTCACACACACATGGACATGTTACCATGCTGTCAGCGAGACGTCAATGTATGTATGTCTGATAAAGACATGTTATTGATGGAACATGAACATGCGATACAGAAAACTGAAACACGCAATTATCATAAGAAATAAATTTTAATTTCCATTGAAAGTTACAAAGAAAACAAACAAAACTGAGATTATTTGTAACAACAGACTTACACCCCACTGTGTGTCACTTCGATCAAATCCACGTGACCATGCAGGTTTACATAACCACGTGACCTTGTGGATTATTTGGCAGTAAAGACAGAGTGAAACGAAACTTGGTATAAATTTAACAGGTACCTCTGACTGCTTGTCTTTTGTATCCATGAAAATTATACCAAATCGGAAATAAATTCGCGTGTAATTAAATACACGGTGCTATCAACATGTTCGCGATTTTCGCTGTATATTTTAGTCGCGAAAATATTTGCGTATACGGTAAAACGTGACACTGATGAATAATCTAAACAATGAAGTATATGTAATGTTTGATTTCATTGAACATAAATGGCTCTAATAATTAACAATATGCCTTAGTGTTTAAAAACTAGGGTGTGTACCTTTAAGCATTTAGAATAGTTCGTCCAATTAAATGAAGTGTGTTCATTGTCTTTGAAAGCAGGTTTTTTTTTTTTAAAGTAATTTTCTTGACTTGCCAGTGATGGCAGAAGTAGCTGCAGAAAAATTCCCATGTGTCCATTACGAATGAACACTCTTCAATGCATCTTGTGATGTGTCATTTTAAGATTTATAGGCAATCTGCTGTTTTTAATTTATGTCGCATGAATAAATTTAGCCAGATAATGAAACACTTGATGGTTTAATAAAATGTATTAAACAGTCCCAGTTTAATAAAATGTATTAAACTGTGACTGTTTAATACAATGTATTAAACAGTGACGGTTTAATACAATGTATTAAACAATGACAATATTCAAAACATCAAGGCAATTTACAGTTTGTGTTTTGTATTGGTAAATACAGTGGGTTCATATGTTATGAAAATCAAGAGTCTGCAAGATGTAATTTTAAGGCCTGAAAAGTCATGGGATTTTATGTTGGGTTATGGAAAATACCAATTGGTTGGTCATTTTTTCTAATTTAAAATGAGTAGTTGCAAAAATAATGTGATGAACTTGCTGCTGGCTAATAATAATGTCAATCAACCATCTAGAAACAATACCATGTCCCCCTACTAGATAACAGATTGTTATTGACCTACTGGTTCTACTGGTTCAACTGCAGGGGACTATTAATTTTTGTCTCCATCCTTCTGTTGGTCTCACCGACAGTTTTTCGGCCATTTATCAATTACTGTAATAGACCAATTTGGACTTTTATTGCAATTTAGCCATTTTTGAAAGAGTTATGGCCCTTAATCTTCAGCAATACATTTTAGTTTTTTGTTCCAGCAATGTATCAAAATATTGAGCTGAATTTTTTTGTACATATATATCATGTACTGCTACAGATCAAGTTTGAGTTTCATGAGTTATGGCCCATGAACTTAGGAGATATGAAAATTTGTTGGGGAAATGTATAGCTTTTGCAGTACTCTCAGAATGCTTGGTAAGTGGCATGTCGCACAAATTAAGACTACTAAAACCAACATTGATCATAATACTTAATGCAAATGAGAATAATAACCTCCTTTTCTGAACACATATCCTTAGGGACATTGATGATGAGCCCAGAATAAACATGCTTGAACCCCCATGGATAGAATCTCATGTCAAATGATTCAAAGAATGCTAAATAAGTGCTAATTTTATCTGAAATTGAAGTAAAACTTCTAGATTACAGCAGAACAATGCGTAATCTTAAAACTGAGGCATTTCATATTGTGTATATATCTACTATATAATATAGTAGAATTGGCACAAATGGTAGCTACTGCTGGTTTGTACATACCTCGACTGCTATACTATCCAGTAGCATATGTAAACACTTGCTTCCTAAATTTAATGATCATAGACCATTTGTTACTTCTCTTTTTTTTCCTTACTTAACATACACTATATGTCGGACAACACATTTTTGTGGCATTTTATCTTGCTTGACATAATTGGATTTGATACAAAGTGACATTTAGCTATTGTACTTCTGTGATCGGTAATATTATCAGATTAAATTATTGTACAGAGAAATAATCTTTATCTTTTGCTTCAAAATGGTTTCCTTATTTTGCTGCTACTGTCTGAACCAAAATGTTAACAACTACGAAAAATTGCTCTCCTACCTTTATTTTTCGTTAGATTTTACTCACATTTTGTTCAAATAGATTCCACATACTAGATGATAACGTTGTCACCAATATCAACTTCGCTGAGATCTTATAGGGCAAAAAGCATGTAATTTTGTGTCAGCTGCCATTTGGACTTTTTATGGAATATTCTCCAAGAGGGGTGAAAGGATATGACTTAAATCTAGCAACATCATAGCATGTTATGATATAAAAGCAAATGCGATAACATCATATTAATTTTTAAAAATTTTGTTTGTTTAAATATACCACTAAAGATCATTGATTTTATATTTATTATGTAACATACGTTGGAGGCGTTCACCCCTCTTGAAGAGTATTCCATTAAAAAGCAAAATGACAGCTGGCAAAACAATTACATGCTTTTTGCCCTATGCAATCTCAGTGAAGTCTATATTGGTGACATGGTTATCATCTAGTATGTGGAATCTGTGTCACTGCAATGATTTTTCCTAGATTTCTGTCAGGACAAAATGTGAGTGAAATCTAACGAAAAATAAAGGTAGGAGAGCAATTTTTCGTAGTTGTTAACATTTTGGTTCGGACAGTAGTCTTGCATGTATGTTTGTCATCATGTGGGGTGGGGGTTTTTTTTGTTTGGGGGGGGGGGGGTAATCATGTCAGGGTATTATTTCTTTGTTTTATGAAATATTTAGTAGTTGATAATCATGCATCAGAGTACCATGGTGGAACATAGCAGAGTGGTAAAGCACTAGCCTGATGTAGTCGGATCTTTTATACTAACTATCCTGCAGACAGGACAGCACATACAGGTTTTTTTATATACCAGTAGTGATGCACTACTCTTATTTTGCAAGAAATAGCCCAATGGGCCAATTGACGGATCAAAGGAAGGAAATGTTTTTATTTAATGATACACTCAACACATTTTATTTAAGGTTATATGGTTAAAGACCACACAGACATTGAGAGAGGAAACCTGCTATCGCCACTTCATGGGCTACTCTTTCTGATTAGCAGCAAGGGATATTTTATATTCACCATCTCACAGACAGTATAGTACATACCACAGCCTTTGATACACCAGTTGTAGAGCACTGGCTGGAAATAGCCCAATGGGCCCATTGACAGAGATCAATCCTAAACTGACCACTTGCGATACAATGCCAGTGGTATGTTAATTCAATTTTGCAAATAGTGTTGCCATTTCTTGAAAATCAGTGAAACCAAGATAAAATGCCTTTCACATTTATTATGTCAATAAATGTGTTTTTCAAAAAGGTTACAAACATTGCAAATTATGTTTTATGCATATTCCAGATGACTAAAATATGGCAATGACCACACAAAAAATATTAATTCCCTGTTACTATTAATCAAGAAAATGCATTTTCAGTCTTAAAGGTAGAGTAAACTCAAACAAGATATTTGTGTTGGAAAGATACATACCCAGACCACCAACATATACTAACACTTTAATAAATAAAAAATGTGTAATTTTAGAGTTAATAAAAACCCATTATTATTCCTGCTAACTGCAGGGCAGCCATTTTGTGTCGTTTTTGTGACGTCCGGTAGTATAGCTCGAGGCGAAGTGACGTCAACTCCGTCGAACTTCTCTGTTATGCACAATGTAAACGAACGCTCTAATTTACGACAAGGCACTTCGCTTTCATCAACCTGACTTGTAAAACAACATAAATGACTTGATAGTATAATAAACTATTTAACTAAATATATTTCAGTCTGCATCCGCAAAAATCAGGTATGTTTTGTTTCTTCAGTTTGAAAATTGATTCCCGACATGACACGTTAGGTATTACATAACCACCAGCTTGCCAGAGGGCGTATTCAATGGGATGATACAAAATGGCTGCACGAGTTATATATAATAGCCGTCACATTTATCTGTTTTATTAATTAACTATACAATTATACTTGTTGATATTAAGCAATGGTGTGCATTATATATCATTGAATATGCATACCATGTCAAATGCTTTGATTGTCCCTTCCTTTAAATCATGTTGGTTGTCGATGTTAATGAAATGTGTCTGCTACTAGTTTATTTTGACACGCCTGCACCGAAATATCTGATAAGGTTTTTTTATATAGTCAACTTCCTTGAAGTGGAATTTATTCTGCAAAAAACCTAGAAATCATTTTTGACCATATTTTTTTAAATAGTCTAAGTCATTGTTGTGACTTTGAGAATGACTAAAACAAATTGTAAACTAAAAACATATAAAAGAATCATATTATAAGTTTATTATGAAATACATTTGTTAACTCTGAGGCTAGTTTAACAAAACATCAACTACATACATGTTTTGATGAAGTACTGCTAGCAGTCGTCACAAAATGTATAGCTACATTTTTATAAAAAATTTAGCGAAACAAAATATTAAGATTCAATAAACACTAGGTATACTCAACACAATTTAATTATAGGCCAGTGGGATTTTGATCATTCTTGGCTAGTCATATTACAGTGTTTGAGAAAGTCACTAGTCCTCACATAAGCTTTGTCTAGTGGCCCATGTATTTTAGTAATAAAGTTGATAATATCCACTAGCCCAAACAACTATATTCACTAGCTGGGATTAGTCGAACCCTGCATACGATTTTAACAAGGTTTTCTTTAAAATCAATGATTACTTCTATAAACTGTTTCAGCAAAATCTGACCTGTGTTCAACACAACATTCTGGCCAGAGTGTGGACATTTTATGCATTTATGAAAACTACTGAAATTCATATTTGGTTAGGATCTGTTACACGCTAGCCGTGGTATATACATGTACTAATCCTGTCTGTGGGATGGTGCATATAAAATATTCTTTGCTGCTAATCGAAAAGAGTAATCTACGAAGTGGTGACAGCGTGTTTTCATTCCTCAATATCTGTGTAGTCCTTAACCATATGTCCCACGCCATATAACCGTAAATAAAATGTGTCGAGTGCGTTGTTAAATAAAACATTTCCTTCCTTATTACATGCTGGTTCGTAATGATACTTGTCATTTTGTTTGCTCTGAATTGTTGTTTAAATTGTCAAGTTTAAGAACATGCCACAAAGTCGATACCTTATAACAGATGTAGTTGTATTGTTTTGTTTACCACTTTTAAAGAAAAATGTCAAAAATATTTACTGGTCCTCGATTAATTTTGTTGATTATATTGGCATTTATATGATCAGATTTCCAATAATTACGTAAATTTTTTATATTACTACAAATTCTTAACTGAAACAAGAGAACTGGTGAGGTACATGATATGCCCATCAGGCGTTTGATGGAAAACCATATCTATATTAATGAATGTTACAGGTATGATTCAATTCTAATTGTGAAATGTTGGACCAACTAACATCCCAAGTTGTTCCTACATGTGGTTTGATGGTCCTGTATGCAAGGTATGGTCTGAACAAGGATTTACTGTTATGTGCAGTAGGCGGTGAAAAAATAGGTCACAGTGACCTAGTAATAGAATGTTGCACACCGCCATCCCAAGTTGTACCTACATGTGAGGTTTCATGGTCCTGTATGCAAGATATGGTCGGGACAAAGATTTACTGTTATGTGCAGTAGACCGTGAAACTTGGGTCATAGTGACCTAGTAATTATTGTTCCTACAAGTGAGGATTTACTGTTATGTGCAGTAGACTGAAAAGTGGTCACAGTGACCTAGTAATAGTACACGACACATCACCATCCCAAGTTGTTCCTACATGTGAGATTTGATGGTCCTGAATGCAAGATATCGTCTGGACAAGACCGAGTTAACAGACGGATGGACGAACAGACAATGCCATACCATAATACAACCCATAGATGGGGGTATAAAAATAAGTCACAGGAAGAGTGATGCATCCCTCAAAGATTTAACTAATGAAAACTAAGAAGAGATAGAATTCTATCCAATAATGAGTGTGTAACACATTGTAATGTTAATTTTAACCGTTTACTTCCAAATTTCGGTACAGGTCACATCAAAGGATTGTGTGAAATTACATTTGCTGGAAAAAATTATTTTAAAAAATAGGAATAAAGCAGACTAATTATCATTATGTAATAAAACATTTATTGATAATATTTCTGGTATAATGTCAATGAATTGCTTGGTTCCATAAAACACTGATATTGCCTTCACAAATAGCCTGTTGGGTTGAAAATTAACATGAAAACCATGGTCGCCATCATGGCCAATTGAATACAAAAATTCTGAAATTCAACTAGCCACATTGAAATTTAACCGCACAGCTACATTCAAAATTAGAATGTTCTTTATTTAGAGTGCTCACCATATATAGTCTTTGTGTCAAAAAGAAACAGATAATGAATAAATGAATCGAGGGTGGGAATTGGTAAACTGTAAAATTGAGGAAATCTAGAGGGGTCTCGGAAATTCTTGAAATCCTAGGTTAAAATCTGTGCCATCTCATACACTTTGGAGGAAAGGACGATTAAAATGCGAGGAAACACAATGTTCCACGAGAGGAAAACAGCAGATCCAAGGAGAATTCACACCCCAGATGAATAAGTTACAATTAATATAAAAACATGTTATTAAGTTTTAAATCAATACCAACTTAACAAAAAAATCAATTAAAAAATCAAAACAAACATCTGACCAAAATATATATATATATTTTTATCATATTACAAAGCATAAAAGCGAATGTATTGTTTATTACAGTAATCTTTGGAGGGTTGTGCCATCATATAAGTCTTTCGATCTGATCTGTTCTTATTTCATGTTTCATGTACCGTACTATGTCTTCTTCTGCCATTTGCAATTTTTGCCAGCACAGACGCAGTTTGTTTTGTTACATTCAATTCAGTTTCAGTGCATTTCTTTTTAACT
The DNA here is from genome assembly GCA_016106625.1 of Dracogyra subfuscus. Taxonomy (NCBI): domain Eukaryota; kingdom Metazoa; phylum Mollusca; class Gastropoda; order Neomphalida; family Peltospiridae; genus Dracogyra; species Dracogyra subfuscus. The sequence continues at coordinate 5,760 of JAECMU010008935.1, read as the reverse complement.
GGCACCATACTTGCCAGACTCTAAAATCGATGGTCACCCAACAGACTACCTTTGTAAAATTCTTAGTTGCCCCTAACCAATAAAGGTCACCACTAATTTTTAACCCTGCTGATTAATAGTCAATAATAAATAATAAATACAGTGCTAGTAAACTCTGTAAATGATAACCATACTGTTTGTTTTTTTCCCATGAAAAAATACTGCTGTTAAACCAAATTGGATTTCATCTTAATAAATAATATGTAGAGGGAAACCAGTATAATTAAAAAAATGATGCCAACAGCAACTTCATTTTGTTTTATCATGGTGTCAAAAAGGACACTGACAATGTGCCATTAGTTTGTTAAAGCGCATCTTCAACAATACTGGTAGTTAAAAATAAGATGAATATTTAAAAAAAAACACATTAAAAATGTTCATGTATATACATATATTTATATACACTATCAACTAATTCAATTAGAATATTATGTCCATAACAAAGTTCCTCCAAAACATGATATATAGAGGATTTTTAATGTTTTTGTCAAATATGATTTATATTTCATCAAGTGATGTTTGCAATCATATCTCACGAGTCGCGCGATGAAATTTTCTATTTATTATATAACTTTTGGTAATTTACTTTTATTTTTAAAATGCCAGCAACAAAATAGATCCGGCTTTCTTACAGTGAAGATAACACATTTTAGAGTGAAATAGTGATATTTTCACTCTCAAATGTGTTATCGTCACTGTAAGATATTTCACTAAATGTTATATAACAAACACTACTATATATAGTGTTTTGGACATGAACTCGTCATATCCTCATTTTCATGAGGTGCATTGAAAATTAATTACACAAAACCAACACTTGTTGGAGTGACAGGCAAATGGACCATTCCAACATTTCCAGAGGCCTGTAGAGATCACCTCCCACAGTGATCTCAACATAAACATACAAAACCCACAACAATACAGATACAGAGAATAACTAGTTACCGTACCTAAGAATGTGATATTTACCATTCAGTCAGAACAGGATAAAGCCGATATCCTACATCATTAACTAGTCATAATTTTGTATCCTGCAGTCCATAAAAGTTAAGTGATAAAGCTATTATTAAATTATGTTATTTCAGCCACGATGACCGTGAAGTCAAATGAACGATTTTGTAATGTATCTATGCATGTGACATCACATGCACGAAGTTATAAGTTATAATCTGCTAATACATGTTTATGATTTTTCTTTTATCAGTCATGAATTGGCCAATAAAAAACGTGGTTGCAGGATAAAACAAAATAAACAACTTTACACATCAACACAATATTGTATGTAGTCAACAGTCATGACCAGTTTATTGTTTTTTAACATCACGTTTTCTTCATACATGCCTGTATTGTAGGTTATTTCCAGTGCCGGTTTATCCTAGTAGCACCTGCTATGGACCTCGCAGTGATGTGTACATTTATTTTCCCCCTCTTCACGAGGGGATTGCAAAATATATATTCTGGGAAGTAGGTCCCACTGTTATTTGTGCTACAGGCCGTAAACTGGTTATTTCTACAGAAAAGGCTATTTTGAGATCCTAACATGGCTCTGTAAACCATAAGTAAACAGTAGTATGGTGCTCCCCATCCCCCACCCTCCAAATCATATTGTCTGTCACACTTCATACTAAATTGCTTCAAGATGGTAAATAAAAAGTAGTTCATATACCGGTATTTAAAATTATAATTCTGTCGGTCTGTTCATTCAAATAATTCATAACCTGCTTTACAAGTACAATGAAAAAATACATTTAAATGATCTTTTATATGTACAATGAAAAAGTACACAATGATAAATATTTAAGCTATACATATTTACAGTTCATACTGAATGACATAAACTACACTGAATACATGTTTTGTGAAGTTATCTTCAGAAATCGGACTAATGACTGAAACAGTAAATTAAGTGACAGACCAGGGCTTAAAAATTGAAAAACAATCAAATTTTTTTTTTAATCTAGCAGGTAAAATAAAAATTAACTTGCTAAAACCACCACATTTAATTTTTTTTTTTTTTTTAAAGATTATTATCTTATCTGCTACTTAGTTCATGATTTTGTTTATATGTTAATTCAACAATGGTGTAAAGTACATCTCAGCAGTCCCAATTTCCCACACTATTCTAAACACTCCCTTCACCTAATGTTATCTTATTTCCAGCAGGCTATATTATTTTCTTAACAGAACCTTTTTCTTTTGACCGGCTATTTAAAAAACACACCTGCAGGCCATATTTTACTTCCCATTTTGAGCCATGACATAACTGAAATATAATAAGATACAAGATAATAAAAAGATACAACAGATATTACTATATCCCATCATAGGGATTAAATAAAAAGGGGGGTTGGGGTTGGAACACGACATGTGTTGCCTTTGAATTAATAACACAAATTTGGCAAAATTTTCCTTTAAAAGAGAGCAGATTATGTTCTATAAAGTTTTCTCAGACAAAAATGACATCGCCCTATGAAAATTACATGATGTCAAAACAATTAAAACACCCCAGGATTTTCTTGCCATCAACCATGTCTGATTTTCCAGGACACAATGGCTCTTTCTGTTGGTGCTGTGGTTAAATCTGAACCCTGCTATTGCCATCTTAACAGCCTGCTGCTTCAGAAATGCAACTGCTTTAGTTGTAGACATATGATGTCAAAAACTTGGTGATATGTGCATTTATCAAACATGTTCCAACACATAAGGATGTTTTATGTATGGACAATAATTTTATAATGAAGGTTCAAAATGAAATATTTATAAACCCAATTTCAAAAGACAGCCCAATTCCCGTTTCACTTTTTTCAGGCAATTTAAGAATATTTATTGCCAAAGCCTATAAAGTTGAGAAAACACCATGGGCCTAATTCACTAAACTCTTGCAACTTTGCGATCTTGCAGTGCAATGCTAAAAGCCTTGCAAAGAGGATGCTTTGTTGTTTAGAAAATGCTAAGAGACCTTTGTGAAGTAGGCCTCTGATTCTGTCTCTTCGCCAGTAACTGAGAGTAACTTGGTGATTGGCATAATTTTAAGTACTTAAGACCATTAACTGGCATTCAGTATTGATAATGAATGACATGCTATATATCAGAATAATTTAAAAAAATTTACAATTAAGTTTTACTTCTGACCCTTAGTTTCTAAATGATTAAACTATTTTAGATATGGACTATCACTATGTAACCATATTTGGTCATTCAAACTTAAAGTAATTTCTTGTTTTCAGTCTACTTTGCTAGCAGAGTATGAACACCGTTACATGGATTTTTTTTTTTTTTTTTTTTTACAAGAGAACTGTTTGAAATTGAAGACATTATGAAGTACTCTTAACAATTTTCTCACAATATAATCCCAAATGCCCCTCAGTGACATGATACAGTAAGTGGCTCAGTTCATTTGAGCAAATATTGGATTTCACTAGCTTCTGAGTGATTCTAATCTGGCTTTCATGGATTCCATCTCTTCATCAGATTCTTCTGCGGGTGCAGATGTGGATGCAGTGGCTCCCTCTAGTTCACCAGTGGGGAGAGAATCCTTCACAGCAGCAGGGGCATTGCCAAGTGCACCTACAAATGCAATACATTAAAAATCACTATAAAATTAAAGATATTATCAATGAAATATGAATATCAAAAAGAAACTTAAAACCTATTTCATGAAATGACACTTTTTTTTCCGCACTGAAAATCGGCTCAAGCCACTGAATTGCAGTGAGAAGTCAAAGATGTTATAATATTTTAGACATAATCCAAATTTCAAAACCAAATCACACAACAGACTTCAAGACACTTAGTAACATGTCAGATTTCAATTTGGCACAAGACTGAATGTTAGCACATGCGATGTTTGCACATGATCAGTCAAGCATCATTCGGTTCAAAGCAGACATCAATTTATTAAAGGCACAAACCCTTGTTTCAGCCCATGGAAATGGTTTGGTTCATCACCTCTAACACATCTGTATAATGTTACAATAAAGTGAACCAAGACTCTGTGATGTTAAAACTGGAAAAAGATCTAAAACTAGAACTAGCTTGTCTTCATAACCATTAATTTTGTCAGTGGCATTTTAGAATTATAGAAAATGCATTTCATGATATTACAAATGCCACGAACACAAGAAATCAGATGTACTGAAAAAGACCATCTAAGCAACAACTATTAAGTAAGGTCTTATTTCAATTGTACAAACACATGGATCTAATAGTGAAAATTACACGATAGTGTTTAAAAAACAGGGTTTGTCACTTTAAATCATTTTCCCACATGAATTTATTTCCACAATGGCTGTAAAATAAGACAGATCTTATGGTTTAGCAGGAAATTAGCACAGATCTCCCACATAATATTTACTTTTGTAGCTACTGGGTATAATAAAAAAAAAAGAATAAAACCCAATAATTTCTTTTAACAATGAAAATAGCATAAACTACATTATTTTTCTGACTGAAACCAGATCTAACTCAAATACATTATCATGGTGCTGGGATGTTACTCAACATTTGTTACCCAGCGGTCACTCGCAACAGGGAAAATATTTTCTCAGAGATATTTTGCATTGGTCTAACGAACAATACTATTGGACAACTTGACGTTTACAAACCAATGGCTTTGTTGGTACTAAATATAACATAACGATTTGATACACAAAATGACGTCATGTAGTTTAAAGGAGTTTGGGTTTATAGCTCTCTGTTTTTGGTGTTAAATTTATAACAAAATGTCATTTAATGAAATAAAGGTTTTTAGAGAAAAAATAGCTGAGGTAATAAATAGAATAACAAACTTGGTACCAGTTATTATCAAACTTATGTCCCTCGTGAAATAATTTTCATTTGTCACTCGCTAAAGCTCGTGACAACTGAACATTATTTCCTTGGGACATAAATTTTATAATAACTGGTAACTCGTTTATTATCCTCTATTTATTCATTATGATAATATTATATGGAGAGGCATTTATATAGACGTAATGCCTGTTTGTTGATCTACTTCATTTGTATTTGAAGAAATATTGTTTAAATATATATATATAATATTCAAATCAAAATGAGTGCAGACAATTGAAAAGTTCGAACCTGCGGTAAGATCAAAGAGCACTTTTTCAACCTCCTCCTCAGCCTCATCGTCCAGTTCATCATCATCCATCACAGACTCCATTGTATCATCAAGCATCTCCTCGATGATTCCAGCCTAAACAAACATAGCACTATGACCATTACCTAGCACAAGCTGGTAGGTACAGAGCTCGCAGCCCGGTACCGGCTCCCACCCAGAGCAAGTTTTAACAACTCATTGGGTAGGTGTACGACCACTACACCTTCTTCTTTCTCACTAATCACTAACAACTAACCCACTGTCATGGACAGACAGGCCAGACACCTGAGGTTTGTGCCCAGGATAGCATGCTTGAGCCTTAATATAAGCATAAAAATAAATTGAAATAATAAGACCATGAGTCTGCTGATCCAGCAATCTACAGTCTGTGCCACCCTCATTCAAAAATGTTTTTTGTAAACAATTTCAGTTTGATCTAACGCAAGAAGAAAATAAAAGTGGTTTGGAAATTAAAATAAACAACTAATTTTGTGTGCAATTTAGAAAACAATCAGCTCAAAAATAAATAACAAGTAGTCAATTGTATAGTATGAAAAAGCCTATGTAATAGAACGACACACAAACTGATGAACATTTAAAAAACCTACACTGTTTGAAAGTCC
>JAECMU010008930.1:5291-18218 GCA_016106625.1 Dracogyra subfuscus | reverse complement strand
GTGATGGGTTGTAATGTGTGTGTGTGTGTGTATACTGTGTATGTATATATATATATATATATATGATTAATAATCTTAATTATAATTTTACATGTGCAGTTACTTAAAATAGATTTATAATGTATTTTTATTATATACACATATGTTGTGTTTTGTTGTGCTACATTTGGGTGGCTTTGTGCAAATGTTTTAAGAAAGTCCAGGAGACTTTATATTTTCATTTGTTTTGCTCTATTTTTGAAAAACAACTAATGTAATGATCTTTGTACATGTATGTGCCACACGTTGTCTCTATTGACATCTATACACTGTACATGGGGCTCATTAATAAATGAATCTTCACAGTGCTACATGTTTATTTATTACTTAATATACCGGCCTCAGTGGCGTCGTGGTTAGGCCATCAGTCTACAGGCTGGTAGGTACTGGATTCGGATCCCTGTCGAGGCATGAGATTACTAATCCAGATACCAACTCCAAACCCTGAATGAGTCATCCACAAGGCTCAATAGGTAGGTGTAAACCAGTGATCCATAACTGGTTCAACAAAGGCCATGGTTTGTGCTATCCTGCCTGTGGGAAGCGCAAATAAAAGATCCCTTGCTGCTAATCGGTAAAAGTAGCCCATGAAATGGCGACAGCGGGTTTCCTGTTAAAATTTGTGTGGTCCTTAACCATATGTCTGATGCCATATAACCATATGGACAGTAAAAAAAATAAAATAAATTGTCACTGCTTAAGTTAGTTGTTGACATGACTGTCACCATGGAAACGTTTTAGGATTGTTTGTTGTTGCGTAACTGTTGTGACATCAATGCACAGTGAAGCATTATGATGTCAAAACATATCTAGGGGAAGATATTGGGGTTATTCTTTCCCAACTTCTCTCTGCCCCTATGGGTAATGTGGTTAAACGTGTCTTGGTACAAAGTGATACGTCCCGCTAGAACAACAAGTGGGATGTAACATTTTGACGTCACATAATGATGTCATCAATTGGCACACTACGACCTTACAGGTAATATAAATTAAGATCTATTATGGGTAATAAATAGGATATTAAACTCTGTACAATTTTGTATCATGTTTATATCCCTCGTGAAATAATTTTCATTGTTACCGGCTGAGGCCTTCAGCCTGATACGAAATGGAAGTTTGTTTGATATCCTATATACATGTAAGTATGTGTTGTCCTGACACTGCATACAACAGACCCGTGGATGACCTGCAGTGTGAGGTAAGTGTTTTGGAACTGTCCAGTGAGAGTAGCATGATGGTTACTGTGGGAAGTGTGTTTAGAAATCATTTATCTGTCATTGTAGTCATCATTTTGCTTGATGGTGCATCTTAATGCTGTCTTGAATTTGCCACCTCACATTTTTGGATCTTAGATTTACATTGTTAACATTTTAGGATGTTAGATTTACATTGTTAACATTTTAGGATCTTAAATATACATTGTTAACACTTTAGGATCTTAAATATACACTGTTAACATTTTAGGATCTTAAATTTACATTGTTAACATTTTAGGATCTTAAATTTACATTGTTAACACTTTAGGATCTTCAATATAAATTGTTAACATTTTAGGATCTTAAATTTACATTATTAACATTTTAGGATCTTAAATTTACATTGTTAACATTTTAGGGTCTTAGATTTACATTGTTAACACTTTAGGACCTTAAATGTACATTGTTAACATTTTAGGATCTTAGATTTACATTGTTAACATTTTAGGGTCTTAGATTTACATTGTTAACACTTTAGGATCTTAAATTTACATTGTTAACATTTTAGGATCTTAAATTTACATTGTTAACATTTTAGGATCTTAAATTTACATTGTTGATATTTTAGGATCTTAAATATACATTGTTAACATTTTAGGATCTTAAATTTACATTAACATTTTAGGGTCTTAGATTTACATTGTTGATATTTTATTTTAGGATCTTAAATTTACATTAACATTTTAGGGTCTTAGATTTACATTGTTGATATTTTCGGACCTCGGATCAACCACTTGGTGTTTAGATGCTTAGATTTACAAAGTAATGTTTAAGGAATTAGATTTACTCTTTCAAAATGGCTTAGAGCATGATCTTTTGCAGTAAGCTTTGGTGTTTGTTCCTGGATTTGCCATCGCTTTAGAAGACTTGTATTTAACTTGTTGATTAAATTTAAACTAAACATTCAAGGCGCGAGTGCAGAGGGTGGGGAGAGGTTGGGGTCGAACTCCACCTCCCCACTTCAAGCACATTTTCTAGGGGGGTTTCTGGTATTTTCCAGAGGAGCATGACCAGACCCCTCCAAAAAAACTGCTCACTACTGTCCAGACCAGTGCTCACTCTGTGCATTGCCAAATTAGTCATTAGCTAATTTTCATACAAATTGACAGCAACATTTTAGTCTTTGGCTAATAAAATGTTAATTAAATTTACCACTTTTTACTAATTTTCCCCCCCCCCCCCCCCCCCCCCCCCCCCTTTCCTCCATTAGAACAATTGCCTACGCATGTGCCTGCAGTGAGGTGTTTTCTGTGTTCCATCATTACAGCAACTTAATAGCCAGGTTAGATATCAGTTGCTGGGCCGTGTTCCACAAAGCTATCGTAGCCCTAAGATTACCTTAAGTGCATAGCTACCTTGTGCACTAAGTTGATCTTAGTGCTAAGATCGCTTCGTGGAACGGGGCCCTGTTCATTGTTGTTTGTTTTATTTGAATTTTTTTCATTTGATGTTATAAATTGTGTTCCACCGTAGCATGGCTTTTTATAATAACACGACATAAAGGGGGACATCATTCTTGTTATAATAACACAACTTTTAGGGGGACATGATGCTTGTTATATGAAACCAATAACATCTTTGCTTTGTATTAAAGGGCCATTCCTGAGTTTGCTACATTGTAACATGTTTCTGCCTAATAAAATATTTCTATGATTAAACTTACTTATTAAATGTATTATCTTGTTTAGAATATCTATGTATATTCAATATTTTTCTGTTTGTCTTAATATTTATAAGAAGCCCAAACTGGCTTTTGTCTTCAAATACATGTAATTTTGTACTATATTTTAAGGAAATAAAATGAATTTTTAACCTAGTACAAATATTAAAATGATCAGAAACACATTTAATATACAGCCACTACTATTTTCGGCAGAAAAATATTTGTAAAAGTCAAAAAGTCTCAGTTAGTCGATAACATCTTAAAAATTGCAGAAAGCTCAGGAATGTCCCTTTAATTAGAATGTGAATAAGCTCTAATTTAAATTAGCAGTTAAAAACTTAGCGCTAAGATCACTTTTAGTGCATAAGGTGGATACACACTTAAGGCAATCTTAGTGATAAGATCACCTTCAGTGCATAAGGTAGATACACACTTAAGGCAATCTTAGTGCTAAGATCACCTTCAGTGCATACGGTAGATCCACACTTAAGGCAATCTTAGCACTAAGATCACCTTCAGTGCATACGGTAGATCCACACTTAAGGCAATCTTAGCACTAAGATCACCTTCAGTGCATACGGTAGATCCACACTTAAGGCAATCTTAGCACTAAGATCACCTTTAGTGCATACGGTAGATCCACACTTAAGGCAATCTTAGCACTAAGATCACCTTCAGTGCATACGGTAGATCCACACTTAAGGCAATCTTAGCACTAAGATCACCTTCAGTGCATACGGTAACTATGGACTTAAGATGATCTTAGGGCTAAGATCGCTTTGTAAAACGGGGTCCTGGTGTTCATATAATCTAGCCAGTGTATAATGCCACTTTTTTCCACCAGATGTCTGCTCCAGTGTTCGTAGCTAGGATTTTGATGGTGCAGGGTGGTAATTTAATCGTAGGGCATTTTTAACACGAAAATCTTATTTTTGAGGCAAGTGCTGGATATGATCGAATTTTCTACATTCATAAATATCATATATGTAGAAATATCTATGCTGGTTTTAATTAACAAAACATTTTTGCAGGGAGGGGGACAATCAGTTTCTGAACCCAAATTTATTATTCTTAAATTTGGATGTTTGATGAAACAGTACATTCATCGCTGTATCCAATATTATTGTACTAAAAATAGACACTATTAAAACAATATCATTCCAGCCAGTGCAATGCGACTGGTATGTCCTATGGTATGTGCTATCCTGTCTGTGGGAAAAAGTAGCGGATTTTTCTCTAAATGTCAAAATTACCATATGTTTGACATCCAATAGCCGATTATTAATAAATCAGTATGCTCTAGTGGTGTCGTTAAATAAAATGAAACTAACTATTAAAATATTTTACAAAAGGGTGGATCACCTAAAAAATCCTCTCTTTTTTTCTTCTATTATAAATTAGTATTTAAAAAAAAAAATGAAATAATAAAAAAAGAAATCAAGAAATGAAAACAATAAAATAAAAAAAATGACATAAGGATATATTTATAACCATTTGCTAACTGCATTTAAAAATGGCTATTATTGCATGTCACGGTCTAGATAGATTTCATTAAATAGCTTTTGCAGACATGCTTTTAACAAAACACAGTAATGCCTACATAGAGAGATGATAGACCAAATAACCAGTGTTGTTAGTTTACTCTGAGCCATATCATAAAGATGTGTCATTGATAAGGACTACTGACATCAGTTAAAACTATATGTATCTTGGTCTGGGTATTTGCTACGGCAAAAATTACTTTAAAAAATTTACTTTATAAAAATATATTTTGCATTTGACGTTCTGTCGAAGTTTATCATGATGGTCTACTTTCAACTAGAAGTTTGCTAGGTGGTGTGTGGTTATGTGCGTGACGGTGTGAAGATTACTTCGCATTCAAGCTTTGTAAGACTTGCCTGTCCGCTCGTCTGCAGTCATATTATTGACTAACAATAGAACAGGAAAAAAAACATACCACGTTACTGCTGTTGGCTTTCACAACTGTAGCCAAACAATATATTATCAAAGTTTTTTAGTTGGGAATTCAGACTCATAACATGGGCGTACATAGGGGGGTCAATGGGTTCGATCGCCTTTTTTAATAATTTAATATACCTGACATTATTATATTTACTCAACATAGAAATATATCTCTGTAATCTATTTTGGAACCCCCCTTTTCAAAATCCTATGTACGCCCATGCGTAACAACACTGTATACGCTTTGAGAGTAAAGCAAAATTTTGTATTTTTATTTGACAGTGAATTAGGGCAGGGCAGCAACAAACATGGCAGGGTGGCAAGAAACCGGGTCAGGGCGCAGCACCCCTCTATTTATTGCTAGCTAGAACACTGTGCTCAATTTGAATGTTATTAACAATAGTAAGAAGTCACAATTTGGACCTACAAATCATCTGAAGATGTCAAGACACAGACTTGTTTAGGGGACAGTTAGCTCCCTTGTGTACCGAGTCCGCTTATCGCTTTTGCACAGATCCATGTTTGAAGGCTTAATTATTTGGAATTTGATGTAAATTCTTAAGCATTATGTGTTTTTTTGCAAATAGTTTATGTAATAAGGCATGGTCTTTATGCACCAGGGTTTTCTAGTGACAAAAAGTGGGTTGAGATAAATTGAGGTAATTTTTAAACAAGCTGATTTTGTGACAAAACAAAAAATGTAATGTTATTGAAATGAGGATTTTGGTAAGGTTTGATGAGCAAAGTTTCTAAAAAAAATATGTGCATGATATCCACCAACTTCCACTTGGGTGTGGTTTGTATGGATATGACCGGCCTCAGGGGCGTCGTGGTTAGGCAACAGTCGAGGCATGGGACTTTTAATCCAGATACCGACTCCAAACTCTGAAGGAGTGCTCCGCAAGGCTCAATGGGTAGGTGTAAACCACTTGCACCGACCAGTCATCCATAACTGGTTCAACAAAGGCCATGGTTTGTGCTATCCTGCCAGTGGGAAGCGCAAATAAAAGATCCCTTGCTGCTAATCAGAAAGAGTAGCCCATGAAGTGACGACAGCAGGTTTCCTCTCAAAATCTGTGGTCAAACGCCATACAACTGTAAATAAAATGTGTTGAGTGCATCATTAAATAAAGCATTTCTTTCTTTCTTTCTTTTGTATGGGTGTGAACATTGTTAAAAATGCACTCAACAATGTGCAGGTTGGGCATATTATGATTGTAGTAATACAAATATTTAACTCTAAATATTCTGCCATGCATTGAGATGAACATCTCTGGATACTTTAGTTCATACTGAATATGTTGTGCTAGGTAAAACATTTTTTTTTTATATATAAACGGTTCACTTTGAGATATAGAATACCTCGTTCTAGTATACACTAGGAATGTCTGTTAAAATTGTGTTGTTAATCATCTATCAGGGTTTTGATGCAACTGTAAATCAGAAAATGTTAGTCAAACAAGATGCAAATATTTCAAAGAGGCGTACAACAGACTGTTCCAAAAAATGTTTGTGCGATTGTTTTGTCTGTGAGTGTGATTAACTAAAAAAAAAAAAAATGGTTACTACTGATTTTTTATTGATTTTTTAACCAAAAGGATGGCAAACAACAATAGTTAGTTAGCAAGCACATGACTGCAATTTTCGACTAAATTCAAGATGTCTGTAAGATGCACTATGTCAAGATTCGTCAAAAATATTATTTCAGCTGATCCTACAACTTAAGTTAATTGGGTTTTTTTAGTTTGTGGTATGACAACCTCGATAATATGTTAGTTATCTGGATTTTGCTAATATTTTATGATTTACAGTAATTCATTTCATTCAGGTTTGTTTTAGTTTACTTTTTCATATTTTTCTGCCTGTTCTGTTCATTTTTTATGCCAACTTGTTAATTGTTACTTTACATTTTTTAGTAACTTTCGTTTGGAGGGTGTGTATTTTTGTGTTGTTTGGGGGTGAAGGTTTTTGCCTCTCTCTCTTTCTCTCTCTCTCTCTCTCTCTCTCTATCTCTATCTCTATCTCTGTCTCTATCTCTGTTCTTAGTTCTTTGGGTATACATGTAGGCATCATGACTTTAAGAAAAAAAACTTATTTTCGTAAAAATCATAGTGCCTGTTATAGGGCTCAACATACAAGTAAAATATGGCCTACTAGGTGGGGTTTTTTTTAAATAGCAGGCAAACAATATATGCCTGCTACTAAAAAAAAATATGGTCATCCAGTGATGTCATTAAAAATAAAAATAGAAAATCAAATTATAGGCGGCCTTTAATCAAGAAAAAGTCGACAAGCATTGTTTATTAGAAGTTCAATACCCAGCAACAATTGATTCGATAGCTGGGTGTCGGCTATTAATGACATCCCTGGTCTTCTGAAAATAAAAAAGTATGGAGTCTTTGGATCAGTGTGCGAAAAATTAGGACACTGGAGATCTATTTTAATTTTAAATGCTCTAAAATGTGACAGAATCACAAGCTCAGCTTCAACTCGGTAGAAGATGTGATGATCATATTTAAATTTCTCACTTGAAAAATTACCTTCAATTTTGTGTGTACTTTTAACAGGGTAATTTATCTTTCATCTGCTATGTCTAAAAATAGACTGCATTTTGCATGCCGCTATTTCGGAGCCTGTCTAGTTTAGCTATTTACATTCTAATTTTAACTGATACATAGATTTTTAAATATCAGGTCAGTTCGTAGGGTTTAACGTGCACATTCAGAGCAAGCTGTTGTAGCGCACGCCTTTTAAATATGTGCCACTGTGTTTATTTATATTTGTGATTCATAATGCTGAGGGTTTCTATATTTTACAGCTTGCATGGCAGGGGAAGTGGGCACCAAAATCACTTGTACATGAATATCCACACCAGTCGTTTGGCACGATCAGTGATTCCCATCCCGACTTCACGGAGATAGACATCAATCAGGAAACATCCACAATGAGAAATGCTGTCGCATAGACAGTCACCATGACATAGGCATTCAGCGGATGATAGTTTAGTGTTGGGGTATCGTTAAACATTCATTCATTCATCAAGTGATATAGACGTTCAGCAGCAGATACAGACATTCAGCAGATGATAAAAACATTCAGCAGATGATACAGACATTCAGCAGATATAGACATTCAGCAGATGATACAGACATTCAGCAGATATAGACATTCAGCAGATGATACAGACATTCAGCAGATGATACAGACATTCAGCAGATGATACAGACATTCAGCAAATATAGACATTCAGCTGATGATACAGACATTCAGCAGATATAGACATTCAGCTGATATATAGACATTCAGCAGATGATACAGACATTCAGCAGATGATACAGACATTCAGCAGATATAGACATTCAGCAGATGATACAGACATTCAGCAGATATAGACATTCAGCAGATGATACAGACATTCAGCAGATGATACAGACATTCAGCAGATATAGACATTCAGCAGATGATACAGACATTCAGCAGATGATACAGACATTCAGCAGATGATACAGACATTCAGCAGATATAGACATTCAGCAGATGATACAGACATTCAGCAGATGATACAGACATTCAGCAGATATAGACATTCAGCTGATGATACAGACATTCAGCAGATATAGACATTCAGCTGATATAGACATTCAGCTGATATATAGACATTCAGCAGATGATACAGACATTCAGCAGATATATAGACATTCAGCAGATGATACAGACATTCAGCAGATGATACGGACATTCAGCACATGATATAGACATTCAGCACATGATATAGACATTCACATGCAGAAGACAGACATTCAGCAGATGATATACAGTAAGCAGATGACAGACATTCAGCAGCAGATGATATGTAAACAGTAGATGACACAGACATTCAGCATATGATAAAGACATTCAACTGCAGATGACAGACATTCAGCAGATAATATAGACATTCAGCTGTAGATGACAACACATTCAGTAGATGATATAGATATTCAGCAGATGATACAGACATTCAGCAGATGGTATAAACATTCAGCTGATGACTCGCAGACACTCGGCAGACAGTTCGCAGCAGATGACACAGATATTCAGCAGATTATACACACATTCAGCAGCAAATGACACATACATTGTGGACATTCAACAAATGACAACATAGACATTCTTCATGATACAGAATTTAACAGTAAAATGACACAGACATTCAACAAATGACAGCATAGACATTCTTCGGAATATAGACATTCAGCAGTAGATAAGACATAAACATTCAACAAAAGACAACATAGATATTCTTCGGGATAAAGACATTCGGCAGTAGATGACTATAAACATTAAACAAAAGACACCATAGATATTCTTTGGGATAAAGACATTCAGCAGTAGATGACTATAAACATTCAACAAAAGACAACATAGATATTCTTCGTGATACAGACATTCAGCAGTAGAATCTACTGCTGAATGTCTGTATCACGAAGAATGTTTATATTGTCTTTTGTTGAATGTTTATAGTCATCTACTAGATGACTATAAACATTCAACAAATGATAACATAGACATTCTTCATGATACAGACATTCAGCAGTAGATGACTATAATCATTCAACAAATGACAACATAGACATTCTTCGTGATACAGACATTCAACAAAAGTCAACATAGACATTCTTCGGGATATAGACATTCAGCAGTAGATGACTATAAACATTCAACAAATGACAATGTAGACGTTCAGCAGCTGATGTTAATCTTGATAGGATAGTTTATAATTTCAATAGTCATTGCACGGTTGTCCATTGTATGTGGCAAGAACATAAATTTACCAAAACCATTTCTCTTCTCCCGATAACTGATAACAAGAAATAAATTTTTTATATAAATATTTTGAAATCATTTCTGATGGAGGAAGAAGCAAACTTTCTAAGCTACTGATAAATTCCAAAATGAATGGGTGGGGTGGGAGTGGGGCTGGTAACCACCTCCCCCAATGAAATAATGTTAAACCTGTTGATGTGGCCACCTATCACTACTTACTTACACCTCATATAGATATCTCCTCTTGCAGTTTTAAAATGATTGAAAGGCTGATTATATATATATATATATATATACATACATACATACAGTAAAGTACTCTTATAACGAACTGCAAGGGACCATGACCATCGGTTCGTTATAGCAGTAGTTTGTTGTAAACATTTACAGAAGTTAGCCGTTTTCATTCAGGAAGTCGGCTGTTTGGGATTTTTTCAGAATTAAATACCATAAACATAAGAATTAGTGGGGTGGGTTTTTTAATGTTTCATTTATGCTTACCAATAGAAGAAAATGTATAAATAAATACAGTATGTGGGATCAAATGAGTGTTCAGTCAGTCACGTTTTGAAACAAAATTGCTTATTTTCGTTCGCTTAATAAGATACAAAACAATTATGATCGGTTTGCTGTATATGCATTAATTTACACGGAAATACACAATTTTGACCACATAATTGGTTCGTTTTAACAGTTAATTCGCTATACATAGTTCGTTCTATACATTAAAATGTATTAATTACTGATATATAGGGGAGAAAATCGGGACTTTACAATCAGTTCGTTCTAACCGATAGTTTGTTATAAGCGTGTTCGTTCTAAGAGTACTTTACTGTATGTATATATATATATATATATATGCATGTATAAGATTATTTTACAAATGAAATATCTTCTGGAGAGTTCTGTCTGTGGTATGGTACATATAAAAGATCCCTTGCTACTAATGGGAAAATGTAGCAGGTTTCATCGCTAAGACTGTCAGAATTTCCAAATGTTTGATGTCTAACAGCCAATTCTAATTTTTTCTTCTTCAGGAGAGAGTATACCTCCACATCCATGTCATGTCATAGGGCTTTATTTGCACATTGAGAACAAGCTGTTGTAGCTTCACCTGTCCTGGACGCAAGAGAAGGTCTTGTCTAGGACACTCCACCTCTTTTCATTTTTCTTTTTTTCCAATATTGTTTAACGTGCACATTCAGAGCAAGCTGTTATAGCGCACGCCTGTCTTGGGCACACACCTCAGCTATCTGAGCTGTCTGTCCAGGACAGAATAGAAATTAGTGGGTTAGTTGTTATTGTTAGTTAAAGAGAAAAGAGGGTGTAGCGGCCATACACCTACCCAATGAGTCCTTAAAAACTCGCTCTGGGTGGGAGCCGGTACCGGGCTGGGAACCCAGTACCTACCAGCCTGTTGTCCGGCGACTTAACCGCTACGCCACCGAGGCCGGTCCACCTCCCACCAATAACAAATTTATAGTTGTCCTATCCCACCTGAGCTTAAATTGTTCTCTTGATGTGCAAATAGCTTAAACAGTTTCATATTTTCATTATTATATATGAAAATTACTTCAATTTGATCACATGGAACTGAATTTACGAAATCTATTTTATCAAACACGGGTATTTAAGCATTGTCAAGTTAAAGTTTTGTTTTATTTAATGACAGCACTATAGCACATTGATTTATTTAGCATTGGCTATTGGATATCAAAAACGTAATTTTTCAGACACCAGCTGATGCCACTTTGTAATGGTGCACTGTCTGAAACAAGAAATAAATAGATGGGCCCACTTACAGGGATCGATCCCAGACTGACACTGCATCAGGCAGTCACTTTACCACTGGACTACGTCCTGCCCTGGCAACTAATCTTTGACTTCTGTATTGGATAGACAGCCCAGATAGCTGATGTGTGTGCCCAGGACAGGATGCTTGAACCTAAATATCATATTTACAGAATACATGTGTTTGTATATAATATAATATCTTTGTCTTCAGTTGGGTTGTTGGACAATGTGGGTTTTATAGAAATTTTTATTATATAAGGTTTAGTGAAATATCTTAAAGTATTGGTGCAATAAAAGTGTTATCAGTCATTCATTGACGAGAACACATTTTAGAGAGAAAATTTCACGATTTCACTCTAAAATGTGTTATTCTCACTGTAAAAAGTGTTATCTTAACTGTAAGAAAGCCAGAACTATTTTGCTGCTGGCATTTTAAAAGTAAAGGTAAATTGCTGAAAGTTATATAATAAATAGAAAATTTCATGGGTTTCTTATTTTTTATTTTTTTTGTCAAATACGATTTATATCTCTTCTAAATGAGATATAAATCATATTTGACCAAAAAAACCCCATGAAATATCCTCTGTATTATCTACTAAGTCGAAATTCACTGTGATCAAGTACTTTGTTGGATCAAAATTCACTTTGTGATGAAAATATTTGTATAGAATGTATATTTTTACACATCATTTTTTATTTAAATTTATCACGTGTTTTGAGATTTATAAATAAAAGGTATAACATTTAAGGATAATTGATATATTGACTTGTATTTATATATTTTTAAACTAGGTATATGTTGTTTCTCATTGCTTGTTACTTTCATCATAATAATTATGTGGGTAATTTTTAGAATGTAAAAGAATGACTTTTTGACATTCCACACCAAATTGTTTTATAATAAACCTTGAAAAAATTTGTTTTATTAATGGTGTTTGTTATATTTGGCTGTCCTGTGACCATTTTTGGGGGAACCAAATTTGAGGGTGGGCTTGAAGTGCTTGGGACCTTTAGAATTTGTTTAGCGACCCCCACCCCCACCCCACCAATGTACTTCGCAAAAGGTCTAGCTAACTCCACCAGAGGGTCAAATACAATGTAGCTGGTGGCTAAAACTGATTTTTTTTTCTTTTTCTTTTTAAATCGCCATTTCTCACTTAATATATGAATTAGAATCATGAGTAAGGTGTCTATTCCTATTACAGAGAGTGTGCCTATCTTCTGGTGGGGTTGTAATTGTCATTTCAAGGCATCTTGGCACTGAAGTCCAAGATGGCATTGTTCACCATATGGACAACTAGAAAACATCAGATCTATTGTAATACTTGTGTTAAATCATAAGTGAATAGTTGTTTTATACAGACAAATTTATTCACAATCTATTGTTGAGATTTTTTTTTTTTTTTT
>JAECMU010008928.1:0-19048 GCA_016106625.1 Dracogyra subfuscus | reverse complement strand
AATATAAACGGCAGCCTTCTAGTTAGTCCCCGCATACCAGAAATACTTATATTTTAGTATTTTTGTTTGATTACCGTTGCACTTTTAATCTTTTCAGTTGTATATGAACAACTAGAGAAAATTGTTTGTGCAAACACTAAAACCACACGAACGACAGATCGTTCGTCTGAAAAAGTCAAATTTTATGCCCTACATTAATTATTTTCTTAAAAAAACCCCCATGTCAAAACCTAGTCCAACCACAATCGGTATTAATGTAAACACCACCCATGTCTTAATACTACACAGTAAGGTTATAAACTACGATAACACTAAAATGACACTATGATTTGTTCATTAGAAAAAAGTTTTAATATCAAAGGTCTGATCCACAACATAGTTACACCCCCTCACAACTACAGCAGCAACACTGACCTTCCTGGCTTATTTCATTGCCAGTATTGCAGTAACAAAATGTACATCATGAACACAACGAAGATATCAATAAAAATTAACAAAATAAGGTAACAAAAAGATTTCCATGCTAACTATCCTCATAGCAGAGATATTAGTCCATGGGAATCCTCTGATTCTAAACATTTTTATAGAAGAACTTTTATCAATAGTTTTAGTAGATATATATAGAATTCTGTGTCGTATGCTGCTCACTGTAGCCTATATAGATTGGGGAAAAACCCCACCTTACTATTTATTGAAAAGAATAATCCATTTGTCAATAACAGTTTATCCAATTTTAAAGCAATTTTTTTACTAACAGTTAGTTGTTGGTTCCATTTTTTTTTGACAGTTAATGTTTTTAGGTGTCTTGCCAGCCCCAACTTCAGCCAGCCAAACATTTCGCTAATGTTCGCAAACTATTGGATTGGTTCTCAATGTGGCCATTTGGTTTACAATGAACTGCACAAACCAATATGCCGACATATTTTCACTCGGTCTGGCTGAACGCAGCCCATAACTTTTCGAAGATTGCTTATTCATAAACAGCGCATACTATACTTTTGCTGATATAATTTGCGGATTGGTTCAATGTTTGTATGGATATTTCTACAAGCGACAAAAACATGTTATGATTAAAAAGAGCAGGTAATTCAATGTTTGGAACATAATATCAGCGAACTAACATAGAAATGTTTGGTGTATTAGTAAATTTGGGAACACTTAATTACTGTCTATTGTTATTATGTAAAAATTGAACAAACATGTTCCTTTCAGTTCTCTTCGTTTGCAATTTTGTTTATATAATATGGGCCAACAACCGCTTGGCTCCAGGCCAGATTAGTCTTGATAAACAGCTGTTTCGAACATGCACAGATTCGAAAGAATGCTACACTTTTGAAGCCAGTTTAAACTGAAGCTTGATGACCGGACTATATATATTTTTATTATTATTATTATTACTCACTGATTATTCAATTTAAATAATAAACTTTTGTTAATTATTTCACACAAATCCAAATAGATATGTTATGCAAGCGCGAATCTGATTCGGAGATTCGTGTGAATGTTTAGCCCCTGCTATTGTCTTAGACCACTGTATCTAAAAATGGCATGCAAAAGTCTTTGAATTTATTTGGTCTTTAAGAATATGAACCCTGTTACTTTTAATGTGATCTTTGATTGTATCAATGTGTACATAATCAATGCTATGGTGACAAAATTTATAAAGAAATGGGTACCCATCCATATACATGTCCTCACGAAATTGAGACACTTGCATCAGGAGTGACCTTTGCACAGGCCATCGGATTTCACGGTAACAATCGTTACCGGTAGCGTGTCGGTAGCGTGTCAACAAAACCACGGAATAGCATTTAAGAAATTGGGGCCTTATTTGTAAATAAGCCCACCCCAAACTTCGTCACCTTAAAAATAACACGAAATTGCAAACCTTCTGCACATAATTACAGCCCTCGAAATTCGCGGCGGCAATCGGCAATGCCGTCGCAAAAGCTATCGCAAACTTGATTTGCGACAGCATTTCATTGCCGTCGCAAATCTGTGAGTGGTGAAAAGTCTGTAGGCATTTCTTTCTGAACTTTGTCCAAAATTACAGATCCCAGAGAGATGCATAAATTTGTTATCGTGCGTAGCTCAGTTTCCTTAAATAATATAAATTGGGGTTTTTTCCAGTATAAAAACTTACGAAAGTAAAGTTGAGATGTTATGCATGTTTTAGCATATTATTACAGCAGTGGATCATATATGAATAATTTTGACAGCATTATCTTTTCTTTAAAATTGCAGTCGTAGTGTCGTTGCAAAATTGATTTGCGACGGCACCTAACTGCCGTAGCAAATTTGTCCGAATTTCAAGGGCTGTAATTAAACACAAATGTAACACACTATTTTACCACCAGTGAGAATTAGCAATCAAACAGTAACAGTGTGTAACATTGTTTTCAATTTCATGCCAGCAGTATTTCTTTGAAGTAGTCAAGCTCAAGTCTGAACTAAAAACCAATGTCTATTTTTACCACCACGGGTCCGCAGTTAATGCTAAAGAAGCAAATACCTTATTCTAATTGGCTAATAACAATTACCTAGATTGACAATTCTATGTAGTTGGCTGCCCGTGTCAGAAACGTGTGTATACGCAATTGAGTCTGTTGTTAATTGCTGGGTTTTTTTAAAGTCTTTGTCAGCATTACATTTAGGATGTAAATATACAGCACTGGTAAGTAATTGTAACATAAAAGGTGTGTTTCTGATACTTAGATACTAGTAAAAAAAAGTATATTAATAAACATTGATTATTTATTAATAATAAATGGAACACTAATAGATACGCTACTGAACGTTTTTTGTTTTCTTCTAAGTTCATTTAATTATTATTTATTTTAAATGTTTTTTGGATGTTTTTGTTTCTTCAATAAAACTGGCCCCTTGTCTATGCTAAGCTCACAATGAGTTGGCTTGGCCCCCTGGCCTTATTTCTGGTCAAATACGTGTGTATATATTTATATGAGAAATAATTTTTTTTTTTTTTACAAAAATACCTTTTTGTTAAGAAGTGGGAGTAAACAGAACAGCCATAAGTACTGTTCTCTTTAGCCAGTAAGAGGTCAAATGTCAACCAATCAGTGATGACTTTATTACTCTCTTTGTCTAAACGTGCTAACTCCGGCTGTCAAATGCTTCAGCGGTGCCATCTTATTAATTTTCAGGACACAGTACTGAATACTGGTACTATTTATACATATATGGAAATTGAAATTCATAACTTTTATTCTTTTTTTATATTACTTATTCCATTATGTAAAATATATACAATTTGTGGGGTTTATTTTATTGATAGTCTGATGTGATTAACAAAAACAAAAAAAGTTTTCATGTTTATTGTTTTGCATTCATGGTTCAAGATAAAAGTATACAAATGTCACAAACAATGTATTAAAAAAAAAATATTTGGGAGATACCATCTTTTAAATGTTTATTTTTATTCCCCCCCCCCCTCCCCAAGTAGTGACAACATCAAGTGGGACCGATTGGCAATTTTATTTTTCCCAACCCCTGATATATATTACAAAAAAACACAGTCAGTTGGCTAGATTGGAGCCTTTATTTGTTGTCATTCAAAATAATAAGTCAGTTGGCAAGATTCGAACATATTACCCAACCTGCATAGCATTTTAACAGTCCATTGCATTATGGTATAAGAAATGGGTTCCCATAACTTGTTTTCATGGAACCTAAAACAGCTTCCGATGGGTTCCCATGATCTCAGGGCACTGAACCCAAAAAGAGTTTCCCATGAAATTTGAAATCCTATGGCTTGTTTGCAACTGGTAATGCATGGTGATGCTTTATTTTATTTTGATTCGTCATATTTAAGAAAAAGTAGATGTAATTTTGCTGTATTACAAATAGGCTAAATGTGAATACAGATTAACGAATAATCCCAAAAGTTTTACGAAGTTATATATTCCTACAAAAAGTGTCACAAATCAGTTATGATTATGTATGGTAAGAAGGGTTTTTTTTAAACGTTGAAATTGAACATACTAGAAATCTTGTTGTATAATCAACATTCCAAAATTGTATTTGTTAATTTTTATCTTTATATTTCAAGTTAAATTTCATTGCCTAAACAAAGTGACGTGGGTAAACATTCACATGCTTTATTACAAGCTTACATCAGTTAAGCCTAAATTCTGAGAATGTACAGTTCTTCTTAATGTGCTATGCCTATAGTATGTCTACGGAAGCTGGCATACGAAAACACTATGCATATGTTATCAATATGGAAACTCCCTATTACCATAGTGTGACACCCAATAGCCGATGTATTTTTTGTGCTGGGGTGTCATTAAACATTCATTCATTCAATATTGAAACTACCAAAAACATTTATAATGGTGCTTGAACCAGAAATACAACTTTCGAACATTAATTTTTTTAAATCTCAAATTCCGATATTCCATCCATTTTTCCATGATCGCAGAAAAGCATCCCCTGTAGCCATGTTGTTTTTACAGATTGTTATTTCAGCTGCTGTTTTTTTTTTTTTTTTTTTTTTTTTGCATTTTGAAAAAAAGAATAGTAAAATAATAGTTAATTTTATTTATGATAATTATTTTTAATTACCCATAACACTACTGTTACCATTCCTGGTATTTTTTAATGCAATTGAAGTTGGAACATTTCTGTGGTTTTGAGGTGAAATGTTTTGACATCGGCATGGTTTTACTTAATTTGAGCCCCATTCCCATGGCTAGTGATATTCAATGTTGGGCTAGTAAATAATTGCTATAACTAGCCAGATGGCTTGTGGAATAAAAACCTTGTCATATGCTGCATTTACATATTTTGTAATATTTTCTACCCCAAATCTAAGGATTTTTAAAGGGACATACCCTAGTTTCAGTTCATGAAAATTAACATTAAGTTTAGTTTAATTTACAAACCTGTAACACATTTTGATAAAGTTACAATTGAGTGACACATGAGTCTTTGACTTTGAAATGGTGAAATATCCTCTAAAATAGAATAAACCTAAACTACATAATTGTTACTTCTCATGGGCACGTGCCTTTTTAAAAATATGAGAATTGCATTTTGTGATATTAAAAAACATCAGGATGACCAAAAACACTTCGAATGTACGGGAATGGATACTTTAAACAATAAAATTTAAGTAAAGTATGATTTCAGTTACCAAAAAACGCCTCTAATAGTCAAAACTATGTCTTAGTGTTTAAAAACTAGGGTATGTCCCTTTAAGCTCAATCTCCCTCTTAAGGTGACATATCTGATTATTACCATCAGTAAAATTGCATTTATTTAAATATCATGGCTAGTACATTTTTAAAATCACTGATCCCATGGCTAGTGAATTTTTTTTAATTCTAGAAGCCCTGCACACAACGCTTATATCACCTTGACTTCGGTGCAATCTAAAGTCTTGGGCCCCATTTTACGAAAAAAAACTTAGCGCTAAGATCACCGTAAGTGCATAGCTACCATATGTACTTAAGGTGAACTTAGTGCTAAGATCGCTTCGTAAAACGGGGCCCTGAAGACTAATACAGTTGAACTGTTTATTTTTGCAGTTTGATTTTGTTTATATGTTCTTGTTGTTTGTAGAAACGTTTTACTTATTTCAGCATATGGTGATGAGTTTCCGTGTTTCCGAACTACAAGTCCTTTTGGGGTTTGCAGGAAGGAACAAAAGTGGAAGGAAACAGGAACTGTTACAGAGGGCGCTACAATTAGTTCAAAAGGGAACAACAATGCCTGTACAAATCAAAATTAGAGAACTTTACAGGTATGTGAAGGTCTTAAAAAAAAGAAAATCCTTGAATTAGTGTTTATGGGTAGAACTAGAAGCAGAGCTGGCCAAAAGTACTCATCTGCTTGTCCCAGACAACTAAAATGTACAATTCAGTATGTGGTGCAACCAAAATTTCCGAACACAACAGGGCTCACCATGGATCAAAATATTAGTCAAATGGTATTTTTATTAGCCATAATTAAAATGCTTTAGCCAAAATTGTTTTACTGTATAGAATATTTATATATGATTCTATGAATATGAAAATGCATCTTTTTTAGCTACTTGTATACATATTGGAATAAATCTGAATAACAAAACCATATTAACTGATTAAAATCAAAAACAGCAATGGAGGTAAGGGCAGTTAATTGTGTGTGTGTGTGTGTTGCATTATCTTCACCCACACCCATATCTAAGGCCTATGACATTAAATTAACTAACATACAGAATAATGGAGGTGGGTGGATGTTTACGGATGGTGGTGTTTTTTCTTTCTTCCTTTTTTCTGTTAGTTTGAATTAATTCTTTTTTTTTCACTTTTTTTTCTTCATAATTTGTGCCATGTTGTTACTGTTTATTTCAGTGTCCTGTTAAATGCTTGTGATTTCTGCTTGTAAAATACATAGGCTGAATTTTTTTAATTTTTTTAGTAATTTACAGTCTTTTTACATCCAGCTAACCAATTAAATGTCACCTCACAGTCTTACAAATTCTATATCTAACAAATATGGTTATTGTAAACTAATTGCAATTTGTATAAATACTGCATGTTCATTTCCCACGATCTGCATGTGTGCTCTCCCATGGGTACGCAATTAACAAAGACAAAGAAATAACCTAAACTGCAGATAGATATTCATTGATGCGAACAGCTATTGTTTTTCTACAAATTCACATCAAGATCTCCTTTGTAATCGTATTGTTTAAATGTCTGCAACAATGTCTCTTGTCAGCTGTCAGCACAAATAAAAGATCCCTTGCTAGCAGTCGTAATATGACATATTCAAATTCTTTCACATTCTACGTCAAAACTCTAGACTGGAATATCATGTATCTCACTTGTACTCTTGTTTTTATTTTCAGACAAATTTTCAACTCCGCAAATTTAAACAAGAGACGCACAATATATCCAGGAAGCACGAGTCCGTCTCAAGCCATTCCTGATCCCCAGCCTCAACCCCCAGGTGAGAGAACATGTATGGTTAGCAGGAAAGGATGTTGGGGTGGTACAGATTATATGGGGGTGGGGTACACAAAATCAGCTAGTCTCAGCACCTCTTGCCAAGCAGATTATATATTGTAATGTTATTATGTATTGTTATAGTCCATTTTTTAGGTGTTGTGCACTTGTTTTGTAATAGTTGTTATTTTACTTTGGTACCATACCTGAAATGATCTATGTTGGCTCATTTTCTGAAACATAGTATTCTTATAAAAAAAGGATTTTTGAGAAGTGGAAGTGAAGTTATTATAAAATGAATGTTCAGTCACATAAACAATGGGCACAGCCTATGATTTCATCTATGACAGAGTCCATGGTATTGGTGAGGGTAATGTTTGGTAAGCTTCATTCACAGAACTGTTCTTTGTCAGAGTCCCCTGTCTGAGACAGGTGAGATGAGCGAGTCCACTCCAGAACTGACTATTTATGCAAATGTATAGCTACAAATCCTTTTCTGTTCAGTATCCAACCTGGCAGAGTAAGCCATAAAAATTGACCAAGCTGAAAACCAAGCTTGTATTGAACCCCAAGCTCACTGATTGATTGATTGATCGACTTCTGCAGTCAGGAATTATACTCATTTGCTTTGTTAGGAGCTTCATGACACAGTAATTTTACAATAAGAATTGGTTAATAGACAATTTAATTGGTTATTAGTTTCTATGGAAGGAGGAGATAAACACATTCAATGCTTGTTTATTACATACACCAAGTATTTCATTTAATTAAGTATAATGGTTTTTCTAAGGAGTCAGGCTAAAAAATCAAAGTCTGTCTCTACTATTTTAACTGGTATTCAAAATACCACTCAGCAAAAACGAAAGATGCTTACGAAAAAGAAAAAGTTGATTTCTCGCAAGTTATCTGCTGTTTATTCTGAAATGGATCCTTCAAAAAAGAAAAGTGACAGTGAGACGACCAGTGAAAGCTTCAAGTGCACCAACACTGCTGAGTTATTGAAAGCTCTTCAACTTGATGACACTGCTGCTGAAATGAACACACAGCCGGAAAGACGAACATTCACTGTAACAAGCACAGCAACTTTCAGTGTTCCAGATCCATTGACCATAAGTAATGCTTTCTGTAGTACTCAAGGAAGAGAATGTTCCATGTAGGATTGATCTCTTGAATTGTCTAAATCAGTTAAATGATAAATGCATGTTGGTGTGTTTTGATTTGAACTCCTTTTCCACACCCCTAACATTTTCTCTCCTGTTAATTTTTAACCAATTAAATTATACTGGTAGGTTGATTAATTTTAGAAATGGATTACAAAGTATTGTTTGCTACTTCTATTTATTAAATTTTCTTAAGCACTGAGCTAGTAAATACAATTTTTAACAAGCCTGACATGGAAAAAATACTAGCCTCTGCAGCAGGGTTGGGGAAAAGCCTTTTTTGTCCTGGTCTGGGATGGATTTGTGATCTCTGAGACAGAAATGATTATTTTAAAACGTGTATGCCAGTCCCACTTTTGTCATTTTTGTTGGTCCGAAGTACCTGTCCGTTATTGTAACAAATTCCTATCTGGGCAATTCTATGGTGTCGGACGTACATTTCAGACACTTAAGCCAAGCATTACAAAATGTACAAAAAGTTGCAGAACTTTTTATTGTTATACATTGTAAGAACCAACTAGGGCACCATTGTTATATATACACTTTATTCCATCCTTATGTCACTTTAGGTGTACAGGTAACAGGGGAAAATATGCATGGTGTCGGACAAACCAATTTTTCACACACACATGGTTATGTCTAATTCTCTGATGTGTCGGGGCATATTAGAAATACTGTGTCCTATTCCTAGAGTAGGTGTTTATCTGTATATCAGATGTAAAAACTTTGTGTTTTAATAACATGCTAAAACAACAGAGATAAAAATGCTTGGTGTACATTTTGTTTTTGTGATGTCGGACGTATTTGTGTGAAATACAACTTTTGAAAAACAGTCAATTTACTTAACAAACAAGATGATATTAAATGCCAATACTTTGCTACAAAATTAATTAAAATGTCTAAAAGTTTTAGATGTCTGTGATTTTAAAGTTTGCCATAAGTCGGGACGGACCTATGGTAGTATCGGTCCACTGCGATTAGGCTAGACATTTGTCAAAACCACTGAGCTGGTCACAAGACAATAACACCATTCTTGGTGAGAAAGCTATGGAG
This sequence comes from Dracogyra subfuscus, assembly GCA_016106625.1. Classification (NCBI taxonomy): domain Eukaryota; kingdom Metazoa; phylum Mollusca; class Gastropoda; order Neomphalida; family Peltospiridae; genus Dracogyra; species Dracogyra subfuscus. The sequence continues at coordinate 9,882 of JAECMU010008928.1, read as the reverse complement.
GTATTACACTCCAATTAAAACAAAGGACCCAGAGTTTGCAACTGGATACAATCAAAACGTCAACACCTTTTGTCAGAACGCTTCAACAGTGTAATTTTTTATTAATTTCCAGGACAGTAATGATTACTCATATTTTTTATACATATATGGGAGCTAAAATTCATAACTTTTATTACTTTTTAGAAAATATTTTTTATTCTGTTGTGTAAAACATAAAATTTGTTGTGTTTTTTCGCTGATCAATGTGATCAAACTTTTTTTCTTTCATGTTTTGATGTTTATCGTTTCATATTTATGAATCAAGATAAACATACACCAATGCCACTATGATTTTTAAAAAAAGACATATTTGTCAAATATCGCCTTTTAATTGATTTGATAATTGCTATTTTTATTTATTTCTACCCCCCAACCCACCTCCGGTAGTGATGACATTACGTTGAACCGATTGACAATTTTATTTTTTCCCACCCCTGCTCTGCAGAAGACGTTCAATACGTTATATGTTTGAATCAGTTTTAAAGGTATAGTTATTTTAAAATTGTAAATTGTGTATTAGAATATTCATATACAGATAAATACAGTGCTGGATATACAGTGAATGAGAATTGCCAGAGAACAACCACAGAAACAAATGACAGCGAATCTGTTGAAAATAACTTGCATTCTTGTGTGTCCAGTTCTGGTCCCACACAAAGAAGGGCTAAAGCTTCACCACATACATTGCAACAGCACGTTGAAAAATTGTACAGCGTTTTTCTGGAAATGGATCGTGGCAGTAAGCATTCGGGAATATTAAATGTCTCATCTCAGTGTGGACGCGTTGACCGACTGACACTTTGTTCAAATGATACACCAGGTACAGGGATTTCTCAAAGAAATCTTTTTATCACGGTTCTGTCTGCTGGCGAGATTGAGAAACTTAACATGACATTTTTACTGTGCAGTCGAGAGCGTTTAATAGCAATGGTGAAAGCTGTTACAATATATTTATAACTTTCCAGTGCTGCAATTTCAGAGAAAAAAACTAAAATCTTTAATTGAGTCAACTGAACAACAGCTTTAAATTTGTTAAATAACCCATACCTTTGACTTTATTGAACTTGCATACATGTATTTTCTTTCAGAGGTTAACATCCATTTCAATTGACAAAAATCTTTTAAAATCGTTAGTGTTATTTGTTTAACTGTAATTTGTCTTTATATAATAGACTAGTGCAGGGTGTGCACTTTACGGCCACCCGATTGCCCTGTGCTAGTCACAATAACGCTGGGCAAAGTCAAAATCTTATCGAAGTGAGTCCGTGTTACTGTGAGTTGCCCAATTGACCGATCAAAAAAAATTCCCAAGTGCATAACCTGTTAATGTCCCTGTGTCTTGTTACAAAAAACTACTCCAGAATAAAATTCATGTATAACGGTTCTATATATATATTCTGATGTAGATAATTTAGTAAATAATTACTTATGCAACATTATTAACATAGTTTACCTGCAGTTTTGGCACCATGCAAAATGCTACTTATTATCACTAATATAAAGGTATTTGCATCTCATTTACGATTTTGTCATTTAAAGTAAAAGAGTTTTGTTTAAAATCTAGACAAAAATAATGCTAAATGACAGATAAATGACAGATAAAATGTTCCCAAATTTTTACCATCAAGTATAAAATCAAATTTCAGAGACAACTCTGTAAGACTTTATACTGCCTACTGTTTTGATTGTGGTTTTACCTGTTTTGTTTTCATTGTGGTCAGTAGCATGGCTACCTTGTTGCACTATCCCTGATTTGAAATATATTCTGTTACATGTATCTTATAGATGACTAATTAATATTTATGTACCTGTAATACACTATATCTATATATGCTTCTACAAATATTTTAGTTTCGCATTCTTAACTTGCTTAATCTTGTTGGTTTTTTTTTCATTTCTTTAACACTGCTTTGAAATATTTTGTTTTTGTCAGAACAGCTTTGAAATGGTTCTAGAATTCACAAAATATAAATTTTAATTTGAATTAAGTTATTTATGAATTCATCACACTGCTAACTGTTCATACCTTGTCCTGTAATGTTCAAAATGATAGGCCAACTTGCAATGTAACAAGCAAATGTTTGAATGTTCCTGTATGCTGGAACGATTATACTGTTGGCAGTCTAGAAATTTTTGTTGAAAAAATATATCAAATTGTCTATCTTGGCCAAACAGAATGAACGATTTCAAACAATTGTATTAAACATTTATCAATTTTATGGTGACATTAAGAATTATATTTGCCATAATCACGTAATATCTGTATTTGGTAAACAGAGGATTGAAATTTAAATAATGGATCTTGTGTGATCTCAAGTTTTAATAGTAATACTTAAATGCAATGATACAACTCTACTGCCTGATTTCTCATAGACAGTTAAGGCATGAGTCAAGTCCAATGTCATCTGAAAGGGAATTAGAATGTATTTCATGTTTACAATTCAGTTTTTCATCTCGCTCAAATCTGGTTGGATTGAATGATTTTACTCATGAAATAATTTCTCACATGATCAAAGGTTCATTGTAAACATAGTTTATCCGAGTATTGTTTAAGGTTAGTTCCTCAAGTTGAACCTGATGTATAGATTGTTACTTGGTACATATAAAATTCATCATTATCAGTTACCAGCATTATGTACTGAGTATTCATTATACTTATCGTTTTCTCAGCAGCCACCACCACTAAAACATCTGACATATATGTTTCTCTATTTAAAAAACTGTTTTCGTAATTACAAATGGGTGCACTGGGGAGATTGAAATGGACTTTAAAGTTTATTTAATTTGAATCTTTCAGAGCTGTACTGAGCAATTTTATGTTTTTGTTGTTCTAGTTTGCACGCTTCCTAGTTCGCAGCTGTTTATATTCCAGGTGCGATTGACTACAGTAACAAGATTTTGTCAAGTCATTCTGCTTCATCCATAGGCATACCTGTACATCCCGATGTTCGGTTCAAACATCTTCCATTTTATGATGTTCTCGGAGAACTCATGAAGCCCACTAGTCTTGGTAAGTATGCTGGTATTTCTTTATCAGATTTGAGTTGGTTGCTTTTTCAACCCTTAGGATTGATTGACGTCGGTGGGCCCATTGGGCTATTTCTTGTTCCAGCCAGTACACCATGCTATGTGTTTTGCTGCCAGTAGCAAGTTTCTTTTCTAAGACTTTCAAAATGACTAAATGTTTGACATCCAATTAATAAATCAGTGTGCTCTAGTTTTGTCATTAAACAAAACAAACTTAATTTTTTTCAACCCCTGCTATTAAGAAAATGTCAATGGCAAAAAATATGCAGTGGACATTTTTTTTTTTAGCATAGTTTGGATTAAAAACTTAATGGCAATGCCAATTGCCGTGGGTCACTACAGGGGTTACTTTTATTATTATTTAAAAAAAAAATTAAAAAAATTATATATCCCAATCACTGTCCCACGAGTGTACATTAAAGGTTATGGTATATATGTACTTTTCTGTCTATAAAGAAGTACATATTTAAAAAAGCATTGCTGCTTTTTCAGTTAAAAGTGTCCTGTGTGGTTACAGCAGGTTTGCTCTGTTGACCAAATGTCAAATCACCACATTAGACATCAAATAGCCTTAGTTTAAAATGTGTTGGAGTGTTAAACATATATATTCCTTTCTTTTCCTTCTTTTAAGATATAAGGTGTAGCAGGGGTGATTTTGTTTTCTTGTTTATTTTAGAAATCCTGTATTAGTGAAATTTTGTGGTAACAAAATGAAGACGTCTACTACTAATTCTGGGATGGGGCGGGTCATAGACCATTTGTAAAGCGTTCCCTCGATCTCTGTCTATAAGCACATTGGGTAATTTCTCATTCCAGTCAGTGTACCACAAAGGCTGTGGTATGTACTACCCTGTATTTGGGATGGTGCATATAAAAGATCCCTTACTGCTAATCGAAAAGAGTAGCCCATAAAGTGGCGACAGCGGGTTTCCTTTTTCAATATCTGTGTGGTCCTTTACCGTATATGTCTGATGCCATATAACGGTAAATATAATGTGTTAAAATGAGTACATTGTTAAATAAAACATTTCTTTTGTACTAATTCTTGATAATTGTAAAGGTGAAATCCTTGTAAAGTAAAAAGAATACGAAAAAACCCTACCACTTGATCATTAGAGTGCTGTACTGGCTGGAATACCACTTGGGACTTGTAGCAATCTTGCCACTGATAATAAAAAACAGTGATATTTGCCATATCTTCTCAATGAGACAAATGAGAATGAAATCCTTTTCCTTTGTTTCATAGTTCCAAAGAACAACAGCAGATTCCAAGAGTCCTACTTCGTTTTTCACCTCACACCACAGCAGGCACAAGATATTGCAATGTCACGGTAAGCTTTTCTTTCAGGTCATAAAAAAGATTGAAAACCCCCCCCCAAAAGTCCACAAATTAAAAGTTGACATGCTAAAAACTCAAATCTCAAATATGTTTTGCAGTGTTTGAAATTTGTTCTAGAACATAGCAGGCAGCATAGCCCAGTGGTACAGTGCCCGCCTGATGCGCGGTCGGTCTAGGATCGATCCCCGTCAGCTAACCACTGGGTTTTTTCTCGACATAACCATATATCCGACGCCGATATAACCGTACTTATAATGTGTTGAGTGCGTCGTTAAACAAACCAAAAAAAAAAAATTGTTCTAGAACAGTAATAAAATTATACATTGGAGGGGTGGTGGATAAGGACAATCAGTTTTAGAAAACTGTCTCTCCGGCACAAAATGTTTAATGAAAATAACTTATGGTCAATGTCTATATTGTATTGTATTTTATTTATATATTTTAAATAAAAAGTAATTTACACATGTATTTCCAGTAATATACCGTATTTGACCGGAAGTAAGCCCATGTCTCTGAATAAGTCCCCTCTGTTATGATCGCATTTAAGAAGTAAGCCCTCGTTCATAAATAAGCCCACCCCCAACTTTGTCACCTTCTAAAATATTTTCTTCAACAAACTGGTCTCTTGTCTGGGAAAAACCCACCCCATGTTAAACTCACAATAAGTTGTCTTGGCCCACTGGGCTTATTTATGGTCAAATACGGTACAGGTAGGTTAAAGAAAATAGATTTAGTGCATAACCTTAATAAAACATAATAGACTGGTGACCAGTTGTTTTATGCTTATTTTGTATTAGAAGAAATAATATTTAGGGTACCAGTTAAGTCTAGGCACTTTGCAGATGGTGGTTTTGGTGACAAACATTTTACTTTAAATAAAATAAAAAATCAGTAAAATTACACTGGTTGGTAGAATAATTTTAAAATCGTACATTATTAATGACAAAACATGTGTTTTTCATTTTCAAACTTTTAGAGCTATGAATCTTTGAATAATGATGATCTAAGCCCTGTTTTACTACGTCATGCACTCCGTGATTTAGTGATAAGATCGCTTCATAAAATTGGGCCCAACAGGATTTTTGTGACAACTGGTCGCATAATACTTAATAAATCATTGTAGAATAAAGCGTAATTGGCAGAGAAATAATTTTTAAATGTTTTATTTTACAGAGATTTTCGTCCAGGAGCACGGTGTGAATATACGGTTCAGGTGCAATTACGGTAAGTGGTGTTACTTTGATATTCTAAGTGGTTACTTACTTCATTTTGTCTTCAGTAATATTTGTTTTTGTGTGTATGTGTGCAGAAAATATTTTAATTATTTTGTTTTCTGGTTATATGAATGATCTTCCACTGATTGATATAATTAAAAATAGTTAATAGGCTCTTCTGATATGTTTGATAATGAACATCCATGATTGATTGAAGAGGGAAATGTTACAGGTAAAATGATAAAATTGATGTACAAATGTTTTATTTAGCTTAAACAAAAACAATTTTGCTGTTTATGCAGGGTATATTTTGTTTTCAAAATAGTGATTAGCAAAATGTAAAATTACCAATTCCTAATATATATAATATATATATTGCATATTCCTAATAATTGAAATCTTTCTTAAGTTTGTACGATTCTCACCAAATGTATGATCAAAAGTTGTCTGTGAAATCTGATTATAACAGATGGTCAGTGATGAAATTTCAATTCACAACATTAAAGTGATATTTGTAGTGGGGTTTAAGCTGTCACCTACTCCCTCCTGGAAAAAAGCTAAAACCTAATTCAAGAATGTTAAGCTCAGTTACTGTTCTCCAATTATATTGGCAAATAAAGTTTTGGAGTATTCAGATGATAATGGTTTAATTATTAATGGGTTGGGGTGCAAATAAACATTTTAAATACATTATCCGATTGTTAGCGATAAATGACTGATGTTTTCTATTCGTAATTTACAGGTTTTGTTTGCTCGAAACTAGTTGTGAGCAAGATGACAACTTCCCGCCAAGCATATGTGTCCGAGTAAATGGGAAGATGGCTCCTTTGCCGGTATGTATGTTCCTTACATTGTACATTAAATGACCCTTCAAAAAAAATTCAATGTAAATACATTGTACATTAAATGACCCTTCAAAAAGAATTAACTGTAAAAGGCAGTGTAAAAAAAAAATGTCCTGGCATATTTTACTTTTCACTTTCAAAGTCTTAATTTTTTACAAGAAACCAAAATAGGGCTGACATGCTTATAGTATCATATATGTCTAGGAATAATCAAACTAAATTTCGATTTAAAAAGTATGTCACATTATAGCTTGCATCATTACCATGGAATTGGCTACACACCACAAAATAGAAACCGAGCAGAACTTTGTGAATTCTAACTTCCACATGTGCTTAATCTTAGTCATGAGCAAAATCAAGGCAAGCTGAATCTTAAATGATGTTGGGCAAACAGTCATATGAACTTCCAATTGATATTCATTTAAAAAAAAAAAATTATATTAAGATGATCTATTTCTAGGTTAGTGTGGCAGGGAGTGGGAGTGATCATTCTCCTTTTCTAGCAAAGAGCAAATCATGTCACTTTGTGGGCAGAGTTAGTTATCCACAATCGGTGCACTTTAAAATACTTTGACATGTTCATTGTGTCACTTCATGATGGTTATGTTTCAAATATTTTAAACTAAATCATTAGTGTAATTGTGCCTCAAGATTGTTTTCTTTTTGTAGAATCCTTTACCAACCTCTAAGCCAGGCGTTGAGCCAAAGAGACCAGGAAGACCGGTTGATATTACCTCCCTTTGTAGACTTTCTCCAACAATTTCTAATCAGCTGGATGTCTCGTGGGCCTCGGAATATGCGCGGGTATGTCAAACAGTGATTGATGTTTATAGTCATTCAGCATTGTCGATTTTTTCAGATCGTGGCACCAAGACAAGGAAAATATCCTGCTCGGCCAATAGATATTACTTCAATAACAAAACTCTCCCCCTCCGTTGAAAATAGTATTAATATTGGATATATGGCCAATTCTGCAGTGGTAGGTATAAATGCAGGGCACAGTTCAAGGCACCATTAGGCATAATAGGAGGGCACAGTTCAAAGCACCAGTTCCAAGTTGACAATTTTAGCAATATCTAACTGCATTCTTTATTATAATTATTGGGGTTTTGCATTTGTGAACATTAGTGGTATGATGGGTATATTTGAATCTCAACAGACGGTTGGCAGTTTGTAATCTCAACCTAGCATTAGTATGTGGAAGGTAATCACAGAGGACTTGACCACCATTTACTTTCCTCCTATACAATTATACACATGATGCGCTCATTTAGTTTATATTCTAGCCAGTGTGGTGCAGTTCCATCACCATCATATGTTTGAGGTGTGAACCCAGAAAAACCCATTCATGTGTGATAAGTCTTTCTCAACCCTTGGGGTTAAGAACTGGTGAAAATGTTGTGGATTTTTAATCGTTTGTACTGTGTTACCGTTTTTCTTCCGGCTGTCTGTTCACAATCTTCCATATTCTCCATCCAAAACTTATGATATAGTTTCAGCCAATACTTTTCATATATTTTGAATAGGAGCCATCATTTTCGACTGTTGTGTAACGGTAACTTTGGAGTCATCTTTGTACCTGATCATTAATATTAACGTTTCCTCTTCTTAATAAATTGCTAGTAACAAACTAACAGAAAGTTTGTGTTTAGACGGGGGTTTTTAAGTTAAAAATTTGGTTTGAGCTTCTTTGGCTTGAGTGGTTTTTGGTGGGGGTTTTAGCGTAACTAATATTTTGTAATAATGTCTATTGTTGTTTGTTTTGGTGGATTGTTAAATGTTAAATACCTTGTTGAGCCCTGAAAGTTTCATTTTGTTGATGGAGCATAGGGTATTGTTTATTCCTGAATAAATGTTGATATGATTTCATTTAACAGCTAATTCTTTAAGTCACAGTGTAATTTGATTCCACTTCTCCTCTGAGCAGACGACAATGGATTACATTGTATTATTTGCATGTAAATGATATGCACTGTTATAATGCATTTTATTCACTTGTTTTGTGCATGTTTACTTTAACATAATTTGGAAATACCAGTTCAGAATAATTAAAATGTGTACGGACATTGGAACAATAAAAATGTTTTTTTTTAATTAAATCTAATAACAAATATTTGTTTTATTAAATCTAATAACATCAAAGTTATGTTAAAACATTTTATGTGTATTTCATAGTTTAATGTTGTTATTTATTTAGATTGATAGTATTGTCAATAGCTCTCATGCAAAGCAGTCTGAAGATAAACCAATTCTAATAATTAAAATGATGTTTTCTGTCCTGTGTCTGGCTGCATCAGCAATTTATTACAGGCAGTATGTGATGAAATCTCCACAAGTTTCTTGTTAAAAGATGTCTTTTTATGTGTTCTGTGTGTTAATTATATTTTGTGATGAAATTTCAGGTTTTTAATGTTCTGTATAAACTGTTGAACTCATTAAGTAAAGTTTCTATAATTGTTTATAACCAGGGCTTCTAGAATTTTTATAAAATTCACTAACCATAGGATCGTTGATTTTAAAAATTTACTATTCATTTTTAAAAATTAACTAGCTCTACTTTTAAGTTTTAAATGCTAATTCATGTCACCTAAAGCAGGGCTAGCTCTGGGTTAGCAGTAAATTTCACCATATTGTTAATCATACTTCAAAAACTGTAGAAACACATTTATTTTCCAACAAAACATTTATTCCGTGAAATTATTTTGCCAGATTAAACTAAAATTTGCCAATTGTTTTTGACATTCACAATTGGTGAATTTGATGAGTGCCAGAGAGAGATAGAACTTTAAAATATTAAGCATGGGGGGCAGGATATTCATATTTACAAAATGAACTTAAATGCAGCATTTAAATTGACAACTTTTGTTTTCACTAGTAATAGGACATGGCAATAGTTGCTATTTACTAGCCCAACATTGAATATCACTAGCAATGGGAGTGGGGATACCATAATCTAGAAGCCCTGATAACTCTTGAATCATATAGTGGATATGTTTTATATCATAATTCACAGAAACAAGAATGTGACTGGTCATTTATAAATTGGTTATGGTTTGGTTAATTTACTGTCTGTATGAGTGCCTTTGTCACTTAAATTGAGACGGGACGTAGCCCAGTAGTAAAACGCTTGCTTGGTGTGCAGTTGGTGTGAGATCTATCCCTGTCGGTGGGCCAATTGGATTTTCTTCCGGGTTTATCCACAGTCATTAATTTTACTGTCTTCTGGATAGAATTCTGATTATCAATAAGTGGTTGAATTTTTTTAGTCTTTATGTGTGGTTTTTGTTTTGCAGGGTTACTGTTTGTCAGTGTACCTGGTGAGAAGATTGACGTCAGACATACTTTTCCATCGGTTAAAACAGTTTGGAAATAGACATCCAGACCATACTAAAGCATTGAGTAAGGAACTTGTCTTAGA
>JAECMU010008927.1:0-23789 GCA_016106625.1 Dracogyra subfuscus | reverse complement strand
TATATCGGGGTTGACTGTTACATACATAGATATTAACGCACCGGCGCAGGAGATAATTAAATCCTTTCTGGCCTCACAAATGTTCCCATGCCATTGTATGTATGTATGTATGTGTGTATATATAAATAATATTGTAGTATATATTAAACCCAGTATTTTTCTTTGTTTTAATATTAAAACTTTTTTATATATGATAAAGATGCTATTATTGTTTAAGACTTGTATTCTTAAACCTCTTTATTAATGGTTAAATTTATAAGAAAGTTAAAACCAGACAAAAAAGGGGTGGGGGCGAGATGTAGCCCAGTGGTAAAGCGTTCGCTTGATGTACAGTCGGTTTAGGAACAATCCCTGTCAATGACCCTATTGAGCTATTTCTCGTTCACATTCATGCTCTACGAGTGGTGTAACAAAGGTCGTGGTATGTACTGTTCTGTCTGTTGGATGGTGCATATAAAAGATCCCTTGCTGCTAATTGAAAAGAGAAGCCCATGAAGTAGCAACAGCAGGTTTCCTTCCTCAATATCTGTGTGGTTCTTGACCATCTGTCCGAAGCCATATAACCATAAATAAAATGTTGAGTGTGTCATTAAATAAAACATTTCCTTTCTTCCCAATAGCTTATAACAACAGGTGGCTGCTTAAAATAGGTGACCAGATTGGGCAGTATCATAGTGATATTATATTTTAGAAAAATTGTTTTATGTTGTTCATTTTTAAAGAGTTCTAGAAGAATAATTAGGATTATTACAATTCCTAATTTAAATGAAAAACCCAAAACATTTTGTGTTACCTATGGTTGTTTAATGTTTAGTTCTCCATATTATTTTACCATATATTAAGTAGTTAGTGTTTTTTTGTGGGTTATTTTAAAAAGAAGTGTTTAAACCTAATGTGTTGTGACTGTGTATGACAGCTGTAAGACATTGATCAGACAGACAAATGTATGTGTTTTAATGTATATTTCATGTTATTTTTAAATTTCTGTTTTATGGGCAGGGCGTCATAGTTTAAAAGATACCCACAACACACTGCTTCAAGTCACACAATGCTTTGCCATGTGACACCTTTCCCACAATGCCACATCACACCAGACCCATAGGTCATAAAACTCCTGCAATAGGATTATATGCTAGGATATACATTAATCAATGTACCAGGATGTTGTACACATATTAAGCTATATGTTAGGATGTTGTACACATTCATCAATATACCAGGATGTTGTACACATATTAAGCTATATGTTAGGATGTGGTACACAATAATCAATATACCAGGATGTTGTACACATATTAAGCTATATGTTAGGATGTTGTAGACATTCATCAATGTACCAGGATGTTGTACACATATTAAGCTATATGTTAGGATATTGTAGACATTCATCAATGTACCAGGATGTTGTATACATATTAAGCTATATGTTAGGATGTTGTAGACATGAATCAATATACCAGGATGTTGTACACATATTAAGCTATATTTTAGGATTTTGTAGACATTAATCAATGTACCAGGATGTTGTACACATATTAAGCTATATGTTATAGTGGTTTCCCTAGAAATATGGCAAGGCATGGTAGATCAACACTTTTGGGGCATTTCCACCATTTTCGGGGCATTTCCACCATTTTCGGGGCACTTGTTTTTCATTAAAAATACACAAAAAAATAATTGAAACAAATAATCATGTAATTTATCTGCTTTCTTTAATAAATGGATGGCAAAAGATATAAAAAGGCATATTTTAATAATTAATAATACCTTTTTGGGTGTTTTTTAAAGGCAATTTTAGAATTAATTAGTGAGAAAGGTTTCTTTAATCTCAGGGCAGCATGGTGTGTTGATTAAGGCAAGATGGTGCTAGACTATTGAGGCATGGTGCTGCACCATGCTAAAACAAGCTAGGGAAAACACTATGTTACGATATTGTACACATTAATCAATATACCAGGATGTTGTATACATATTAAGCTATATGTTAGGATGTTGTACACATTCATCACTGTACCAGGATGTTGTACACATATTAAGCTATATGTTAGGATGTTGTACACATTCATCACTGTACCAGGATGTTGTATACATATTAAGCTATATGTTAGGATGTTGTACACATTCATCAATGTACCAGGATGTTGTACACATATTAATCTATATGTTAGGATGTTATACACATTCATCAATATACCAGGATGTTGTACACATATTAAGCTATATGTTAGGATATTGTAGACATTAATCAATGTACCAGGATGTTGTACACATATTAAGCTTTATGTTAGGATGTTGTATATATTAATTAATATGCGAGGATTTTGTCATATAAAATATATGTTAGGGTGTTGCACACATGTAAATTAATGTGCTGGGATGTTGTACACATTAAGCTATATGCTAGGATGTTGTACGCATTAAGCAATGTTTTGGGATGTTATACACATTATGTAATGTTTTGGGATGTTGTACACATTACATAATGTTTTGGGATATTGTACACGTTACGCAATGTTTTGGGATGATGTACACATTACACAATGTTTTGGGATGTTATACACATTATGCAATGTTTTGGGATGTTGTACACATTACGCAATGTTTTGGGATGTTGTACACATTACACAATGTTTTGGGATGGTGTACATATTACACAATGTTTTGGGATGTTATACACATTATGCAATGTTTTGGGATGTTGTACACATTACGCAATGTTTTGGGATGTTGTACACATTACACAATGTTTTGGGATGGAGTACATATTAATTAAAGCATTGTGTGACTGGATGTCCTTAAATAAAACACTTCTTTCTTCCAAATGGGTTTGGCCATGTGGACGAGGCACACAAGACTTTGCTACTACTTAACAACACCCTGTGGATGGTCTTTTTAAGTTGTGGGACATTAATCTGCTTGTTAAGATTAGTTTTACTGGTGTTGATAAATTAGCGGTAGGGCTTGACAAATAGCCAGTCAGTGGTCCAACAAGCCTCCTGTCGGATTCCAGAAATGTTCTCTTCACCAGTGATGAAGTAGGAGCAGCTTTATAAAAAAGAGAGTGTTCTTGTCTCGTTGGGACTGGACGACAGCTTCCCTCACATGAACTCACGTAAACAATGGCGTGTCAGCCGGGTGGCCTCTGATTTAGTGTCTGTCACCTGTTGTTTCATCCACAACAATTTACGAGACTTTGTCCTCGCCTCCACTCCACCATCACCGCCAACACCACCTTCACGGTTTGATTAATGGGTGAAACCACTTAGTACATGATTGATTTCATTTATTATAGTGCAGTGCACTCTGATGTTCCATCTCGTGCAGACATGTGGATTAGGGATAATATGTGGGGGGTGGGGGGGTACGGGGTATGGCTAGCTGTGGGTAAGCAGAACATTTCGTGAAACTATCTATTAAATTAAAGGAGTTAAAGAAACCTAGTTATTTTATAGCAAAATATCAATTATTAATTCAAATTACTTTGCCAAACTAAAATAAAATTTGCCAGTTTTTGTAATTTGTAATTGTGAATTTGCCAAGTGCTAGACCTAGCCCTGTGTGTGGGAGGGTGGGGTGGGTGGGGGTGATGTGGGTGTTGGGGTGGGGTGGGTCGATATGTGTGAGTCCTGTACTCCATAATATTCTATTTTCTTTACAACATAATTTTTAGGGTTGATAGGTAGGGTGATTGGGTGTTTAGAACAAGATTTGAAGGGTTCATATTGTAGGGCGATTGGGTGAGGTACTTTCACTTTAGAACAGGATTTGAAGGGTTCATAGTGTAGGGTGATTGGGTGAGGTACTTTCACTTTAGAACAGGATTTGAAGGGTTCATATTGTAGGGTGATTGGGTGAGGTATTTTCACTTTAGAACAGGATTTGAAGGGTTCATATTGTAGGGTGATTGGGTGAGGTACTTTCACTTTAGAACAGGATTTGAAGGGTTCATATTGTAGGGTGATTGGGTGAGGTTCTAATCTGCACGGCGTATAATAATAATAATAATAATAAATAATAAATTCTTTATTTAGTGAGGGTAACACAGTTAGCTAAAGCTAATCTTCCCTGAGGCCCTCAGGTAAAAAAAATACAGAATTACAATACATACATTTATGAACAAATAGAAAATACATATATGGCAATAAACATATTTGTATGTACAAATGATATTATTTTAGAAAATATTTCTTGAGTCTATATTTAAAAACAGCAGAATTTGACGATGATCGGATAGCTTTAGATAATTGATTCCAAAGTACTGGTCCAGAGTAACTGAAAGCATGTTTAAATAAAGACATTTTAGGGGTTGGAATTAATAGTTTTCTGTCCTCTACATTTCGAAGGTTGTAGGGATTGTTTTCTCCAACATATATTAATAAGTTTGAAATATAGTTTGGGGCTTCATTATATAGACATTTATAAATTTGTAAACATTTGTGATAGTGGATTCGTGTTTCCATTGTCATCCATTTTAACTGTTTAAATAGTGGGGCAGATGGAGTAATAGGTTCTACATCTAATATTATCCTTGCAGCTCTCTTTTGCAGTTTTACTAAACGTTCTAAACCATCGTGATTACAGTTTCCCCAAATTACACAGCAGTAATCAATGAGTGGTAAAATATACCCATTGTAAAAAAGTTTTCTTGCATCTAAATTTAAATACCTAATAATTTTCGATAGAAGATACAGACATTTAGAGATCAAGGAACACACGTTTAACCTGATTTGTCCATTTTAAATTGTTATCAACTTTAATTCCTAAAAGTTTTTCACAGTCGGTGTGTTGCAGACATTCTGAATTTATTATAAGAGAAATATCATTTTGGATTGTAACTTTTTGTCTTGTTCCTATAGTCATATATTTTGTCTTTTTTGTGTTTATGAACATTTTATTATAGGAACACCATTTTTCTACACTATTCAGATCTTGCTGTAGTTTATCTTGAATTTGAGTAACAGTTTTCCCTGACATGAACATTGTTGAATCATCTGCATACATACTTGTGGTACAATGTTCAATGTATAGTGGAAGATCATTTATGTACAGTATAAAGAGAAGAGGTCCTTAAACTTAATAAAGGTGCCGACAGCAATTGCCAAAGCCTTCGCTATTATTGCTCATTGGATATATTTTTAAACAACTCGTAAGATAAATGATATCAAACGGAAACTCGTGTATTATTTTCTATGTATACAGATCTACATGTAGTTAAATAACAGCAATGTTAAAAGTAAATGTAAACTTAATTTATCCAAAATAAAAGACAAGTGTTGTGAAATTATGTATGTATACTATTTTGTCTCACTGTTTGAGTCTTGATTATAAACTTATTTATAAACTCTTATAATCTGACAACAAACCCTTTCAATAACATTCCAGTTACATACATTGGTGCCAACAGGTTTCTTCTGTAGTGTGTGTATTAGTGATTAATATGTGAAATATACTTGTTATCGGCAAACTCGGAAATGATCAGTATGAAGGTATTTAGCATCAAACATAGGGTGGAGGCAACAATTTCGCTATAAAGGGTTATTATCCATATCGGCAAACAGAAGTGGGGAAAGAAAAGACTAGGGAAAGAAAAAAAACCCAAACCTTTCTTGCCCTAGATACGTTTTGACCTCATAAACAGTGCTTCACTATAGGCAGTTAATTGTGTGTAAGAATAGTTTCCATGGTGGCAGTCATGTCAACAAGTAAATTACGTATCAGCAATATACATAACACTGCTTCTTTTTCTCAACTTGCAAACTTATTTCAAACTTATTTTTAACAGTATCTTTCGAAAATCTTCTATAAAATGATAAATATTGAAAAAGGGTAATAAATAGAATACCCAACTCGCTACATGACAATACGGTTTATCTTGCACTTGTGGATTGACCAAATCACTCGTGAGATAAACGGTATTGCCTCGTAGCTCATTGACTATTGTCTAAATCTCTGACGGCCAAGAGCGATCATAACCATATACTAGTACATATATTAGGACTAGTCCTGTCTGTACCATTCCATTCTGGTCTACGTTTTATCATCACCCGGTGTGGTGCTTGTTACATGTAGGCAAGAAACCGTGGGCCTAATTCACAAAGGTCTCTTAGGCTCTGTTAGACAACAAAGCATCATCTTTGCAAGTCTTTTAGCATTGCACTGCAAGATTGCAAAGTTCAGAGAGTTTAGCGAATTAGGTCCCATTTCAATTGATAACTTTTATATGTATTATAGTTATAGATTTTTATTCAGGGTTTAGTATCATGTACAGGATGTTTAAGTATTGAGTCATAAATAATTTTAAATGCTGTACAATTTTAAATGTGTCATTGTTATTTCGGTTATCTGCTTTAAAGTCACAATATGTTATCAGACCACATATTGTAATAAATCAATTAGATTGTTTTGATATGTTTATGGGTGTTACGTTTTTGCACTTAATCAACTTGTTAAATATTATTTTCACTGATGATGCTTGTTTGATGTTTGGAGAAATCCTGGTCAGAATTTTGTCACAACAGGAAATACTTTCCAAACAAAACAGTATTGTCTAAACGACAGATGTCATTTAAATTTTCGACAGGCTGCAAATGTTGACAAACAGCCCTGACTGCATGTTGTAATAATTATTACTTTGAAGTGGCCTACAGTTTTGTCATTTGTGGACTTTACTCCTGGAGCATGCTGGTTATTTTTTGTAACAAACGTTAAAACCTGATATTATGTTGTGAATGTTTGTAATACAGGGCCCATATTTTCGAAGCTCTGTTACTGCACACGCCATAGTGACGTCATAGGTCACGTTAATTTTACGATTTCATAGCGCTAAGAGAACTTCGAAAATATGGGCCCTGGACCATGTAGATTATATCACCTGTTGGAACATTGTTTAGGATACCAATACTCTTATGGGGCAGGTCTTGGCCCAGTGGTAATCCGCTCACTTCATGCACAATCAGTCTGGGATCAATCCCCATCAGTGGGCCCACTAGGCTATTTCTCGCCACAGCCATTGCACCATGACTCGGCCTGCAGGGTTTTTGCTAGAGGGTAAAACGGGTGTGGCACCATACCCAAATGTTTATGCAGATTTGTATTTTTTAAATTAACCTTTTCACAAAATTAGTCTTATCATTACTCTATGATTTTTCTTAACCCTAACCCTAAACTTAACCCATTTTCCTTCTTGGAGAGGCCCCCATACCACAGTTGACTATGGATGCTATCAATTCTATAGCGCCATAAGAAAATATTTCTATCTGGCAGAAACATTGGACTCGTCAGCCACAAAACTGCTGTTTGAAAATGCAGTTGTATCTATTTGTCTTTAGTACATTTTTTGGCCCTGGCCATCTTCTTCATACAATGCCAGGGTTGTATTTACTTTCGAATATATAGTTATTTCGACATTGGATCAAAAGAAAAAGATAGCAAACTGCTACTGGTACATAGGCTATTCCTATCAATGATACAGCAAGGACTCTTTTCTTTTTGGGGGGGCAATAAACAGGGCAGTACATATCATAGCCTTTGATGTATGAGTCATAAGACACTCATTGTTATAGGAGAAAAAAATGTCAACCAAGGGCATTGGAGGGGAAAATTAATAAAAATGTGCAGTGTTAAATGAACAGTTTCCGTAATCTATGGACTCCTAATAATTATACATGTAAATGACATTTGTAAACATTGGTAATGTCTAGTAAGCAAATCTACTTCATGTGAAGCAAACATTTTATTGATGTAATTAAAGCTAACGAAAAGGTAAAAAACATTTAAACCCAGATTGAAAGTCATTTTTCTATTTTTATTGTCATCATTGCTGACACTTAATAGCCCATAAATCTGACATGGTCGTTTTATGATTCACTTTAAAACATGTTGACAAACTAATATCTGTTTCATGTATCCTCAGAATTACATTAACCAGCTACAAAAACCACTGCTAGAAAAATTGATTCTTGGTTGTGTTGCTTTGTTATATACTTTTTTTTTAATGCCCTCTCCCTTTAAAAAAAAAAAAAAAAAAAAAAAAACTCGCCCAACATTACTGAGTGTATGAAAAGGAGGAAAATAAATAATAATAATATTGAAATACATTATTAAAATGAATGGAGTTTTTTAACATTTTACAGTGCACTATTATTACTGAGTGTATGAAAAGGAGGGAAATATGTAATAATAATACTAAAAAACATGATTAAAATGAATGGAGTTTTTTAACATTTTACAGTGCACTATTATTACTGAGCATATGAAAAGGAGGAAAATAAGTAATAATAATACTAAAATACATGATTAAAATGAATGGAGTTTTTTAACATTTTACAGTGCGCTATTATTTCAGAGTTAGTGGAAAATTGTGAGAAAAAACTTAAAATTAGGTTTTTGTTTTTTAAACACTAAATTAAGGCTTGTTACTGAATGTATTACTATTATTTATAACCTCTGTATGCCACAGCTTGACAAACCTGTTAAGCTCTTCAGTGAAAGCGTACAAAATAATCTTTACAGTGAACAGGAAATAGAAAGTTGCTCCTGCAATACATTTTTATATTTCATTTTTCAAGACATGCACTTAAAGTGACAGACCCTAGTTTTCAAACACTAAGGCATATTTTACAGTATTACAGCTGTTTATAATAACTGAATTTAAACATTATTTATATTTTATTGTTTGGTTAGTTTAGCTAGAATAGTAAGGTTGGTTTAGCTAGAATAATAAGGTTGGTTTATCTAGAATAATATGGTTGGTTTAGCTAGAATAATAAAGTTGGTTTAGTTAGAATAGTAAGGTTGGTTTATCTAGAATAGTATGGTTGGTTTAGCTAGAATAATAAGGTTGGTCTAGTTAGAATAGTAAGATTGGTTTATCTAGAATAGTATGGTTGGTTTAGCTAGAATAATAAGGTTGGTCTAGTTAGAATAGTAAGGTTGGTTTATCTAGAATAGTATGGTTGGTTTAGCTAGAATAATAAAGTTGGTTTAGTTAGAATAGTAAGGTTGTTTATCTAGAATAGTATGGTTGGTTTAGCTAGAATAATAAGGTTGGTCTAGTTAGAACAGTAAGGTTGGTTTATCTCGAATAGTATTGTTGGTTTAGCTAGAATAATAAAGTTGGTTTAGTTAGAATAGTAAGGTTGGTTTATCTAGAATAGTATGGTTGGTTTAGCTAGAATAATAAGGTTGGTCTAGTTAGAATAGTATGGTTGGTTTAGCTAGAATAGTAAGATTGGTTTAGCTAGAATAGTAAGGTTGGTTTAGCTAGAATAGTAAGGTTGGTTTATTTAACAGGTGGCTGCTTTGTACGAGGGTTTTTTTTTTGGGTATTAAGTTTTGTTTTTTTTAATACAAGAAAAACTGAATATTCATGAAGAGCTGCTTTATTCAAAGTAAAAGTCTGATAGAAGGTTAGACATAACACAAGTCAAGTTCTCGCCAGATCGTGTGTCGTGCTTCAACAGACGAGATTTAGTCCTGTCTCATTGAGTATTAATATATAACTCCGGCCATCACGCTATTATATGACATGTGAAGCAGGGACTCGTTTGTTATCAGTTGTAAACCATCCACGGAGAGAGTGCTGTAATAAGTGGCTTAACAGTCACTCCTGGTTGACAGTAGTCACAAAGAGTTAGGTTTGTGATCAGTGGTACACCATCCAAGGAGAGAGTGCTGTAATAAGTGGCTAACAGTCACTCTTGGTTTACAGTAGTCACAAAGAGTTAGGTTTGTGATCGGTGGTACACCATCCATGGAGAGAGTGCTGTAATAAGTGGCTAACAGTCACTCCTGGTTTACGGTAGTCACCAACAGTTAGGTTTGTCCTGTTTGTGGCATCATTAAAAACACATTAATTAATTAATTGTGGGCTATTGGATATAAATTTATGAGTTCACCCAAAACAAGTATTTTGTTAATTTACCACTACAGGAAGAAACCTGTCAGCATCTACGTATTAATATGTATAACCGGAACATTATACTGTCGGGTTTCTTCATGTAATGTTACTATGTAAAATATTTGTTACCTGCGAACTCTCAGATCATCAATGTAAAGGTATTTACTATTTAGCATCAAAGTTGAAATTGTTGTTGTATTAGAGTGGGAATCTTTGTCTACCATGTGGTAGACAGCCATTCTGCGTTTTCGCTATAGAATAAACTCTTGACTGAGGGAGTAATAATAACCATACAAGTATCCGTCTATCTCTCAAACGGCAGAATACTTTGGCCAGTTCTAAAAATAGGTATACTTTTTTTTAGTTAACCATCTTCTAAAACCATGTTACTTTGTCATTTCAGGTTCTCGAAGCAAAGCCAACAACAGTGAGCAGTCGTCCGATTCAGGAGGAGATAACTCTGACACACTAACATCGGGTGACGAGGCTGACGATGAAGGGGGTCTGAACGACGATGAAGCCGATGTGACGTCAAGCAACGTTGACCTGTCCGACACGGAGACCAGCAAGAAGAAGCACGGCACCACGACGCCCAACAACGATCTCGGTGATGTTGACAACATGACGGTATCCCAGCTGAACAGTCCACAGGGCCCCGAACACAACCCCAGCACCGAGAGTCACGATGTGGAGGAGGCAGGCAGAGACAAAAGTCCCAAACATCCATCTGTGATCGATGACCTTATGGAGTCTACTTCTGCTGCTGCTGCTGCTCCCATTGTGTCAGCAGATGAGGCTAAAAACCATAGAAACCCAAAACCACAGTCGGCACCTCATATCCATTCACCACCACTAGCGTCCTTAAAGTTACCACTATCCAACTATTACATATCCTCTAGTGACCAACCTCTTGACCTGTCAAAGAAATCCACAAAACCAGCACACCGACATCGCTTGTCATCGTCATCAAAAGGTCTTACAAACGGCCACTCGGCTTTTCCTTCCAGCTTGCAGAGTCTTCAACTACGTTTTGGGGGAGACTTCCCCATCGACACCCCGAAGAAACCCAGCAGCAGCATCCCGCTTCAGTCGAGCATCGTCCAAGGAAAGTCTTTCCTTCGACCGCCCGTTCCACCAACTGGCAACCACTCACAATCGCATGACTTCAACCACAAATCGCGATTTCCATCAAAAAGCGACAAGACATTGGACACCACCCGAAGCAGCTCCCCGCTCCAGAAAGCTGAACTGTCAGACTCGGACGACGTTGGCAGTGAGCACGGAGGCAGCAAGTACACGATCCACCGGTGTGCATGCCTCAAGTCGTTCAGCACGCTGTACGCAATGAGTGTGCACCTGCAGGACACGGGCCACGTGCCAAAGATCAGCAAGTCCCAGTCAGTGATGGACTACCCGAAGTTGGTGCGTGGCCAGGACATGTGGCTGAACCAGGAGTCAGAGCAGACGCGGAGGATCCTTCGCTGCATGCAGTGTGGCGAGTCCTTCAAGTCACTGCCCATGCTGACCGTGCACATGATGCAGACGCAGCACTACGCCAAGATCGTCAGCTCCGACCACGGGCGCCGCTCGCACAAGTGCTCGGCATACTGTGAGAAGGAGCTGGACCGCGAGTGCATATTCAAGTGCAAGGTGTGCCACGACACGTTCACCGACATGGAGGGCCTGGCCAACCACATGATTGTGTCCGGCCACCACAAGAAGCAGGTCCTCCAGACCGCAGGCGCCTACCACGCGACTGACTTTGGCATCCGGTCTTCAGCACGTAGCAGAAAGAGGTTCTACAGCGAGGATAGCGACTTGGGTGCCGCAACGGTTGCCTCACTGCTCGACTTCAAGCGCAAATGTCTGTCCTACGGACCGAATGGTTACCGCAGCAACAGTATGTCCGACGTGGCAGCCTCAGGGAAAGTTGTAGACAGTTTGATAACGTGTGAGAACTGTGGTCAGAGAATCGATATGGAGATGTTTGTCGATCACGTTCGGTTGTGTCTGAAGCAGAAATCCGAAGTGATCGATGCTCTGAAACAGAAACTGACTTCGGAGGAGCATTCGCGGATCAGGAACACCAGCGGTCATCGTCAGATACCGAGGGTTAAACAGGAATTTAAGGTCACATCCCGGAACAAGCATCACCCACCTAGTTTCCATAATGATCCTAAACGAGGACTGCCTAGATCATTGTCACCGAGAGAACAGGCAAAGAAAGATGCTATCAGAGCCCTGAAAAAACTGCACAGAATCAAAAAGGAACACTTGTTGAATGGCAAAGATGTCTATGAAATTATGGAGAGCATGTACAAGAAAACATTTGATGATATCAGACAAGAAACCATTCAAACCTCTGAAACTAAAAGCCAAAAGGACAAAACAGTTTTACCTCAGCATGTGAAAGCTACAAAATTGGACAGTGCTTTAACTGCATCACACCTGACAACTCTGTTTCCATCGAGGGAACCTGCTGAGCAAGTTCCACTAAAACAGTCTGTGGCCAGTGAAAACAGGTCCAAGGAAAATGGGTGTTCACTGTTAAACAAGGACATGATGATTAATTCACGGGATATTGATAAAACAGATTCGATTCTAAAAGAAGCGTCAGAGACGTCTTTAAGTAAAACATCAGTGAGTAAAAAATATGTAGAAGGAAATGAATTGTCACGTGACCCTGGACTGAAAGTAGGACAAGAAACAGAATCATTGGGTGTGGTTACTTCACAGGATGACCTATCTTTGTGTTCACAAACTGATCTTGCACATGCTAAAACATGCGAAAATCAGCTGAGTGAGGATGATAGAGAGTCATCACCCTCCCATGTTCCCATGGAAACGGATAATGAAAATGGATTGGTAGTGACTGACAGGTCAATTAAAGATGGTGACAAAGGTGCAGAAACCACAGAGGATGCGAGAAACAGTCCGGTTAAGAGACTGGAATGGGATTGTGATTCAAAATGTGATATTACTTGTGAGGTTAGCCACACTTCTGACGATGAGGGTGCTACACAGAGTGTGTTGAAGTCTCTAGACTGCGTTCAGATCAAGCTCGAGCGAGAAACAAACAGCCCAGAATCGGTTGATGTTGGTGACACCGACAAGATTGTGAGACAGTCAGGAGAGAGTAGGTGTGAGTCGAGCGGTGGCGGACAACAGAGTGTTGATAAGAGTTCTGATGTTCCTGTCCTTGTGTCTTCAGGCAGTGTCGCTGACGTCTCTGACTTCACTGACGACCTCAGGTCTGGTGATTCACAACTTAAGAGGAAGAATTGCTTTTCTGACAACCCTGTATCTAACGAGTTGCAATGCATTAGCAAGAGTAGTTCTTCGGACATACTTAAATCCAATGATTCACAATCCACCAGCAAGGGATGCTCTCCTGATAATTGCAAATCTGCTGATCCAGACTCGGTCAAGATGTGCTCTTCTGATGTCAAATCTAGTGATTCACAACTCAACTACAAGAAATGTTCTACAGATTCAGAACATGTCAAACATTGTTCTTCTGACAACCTCAAATCTAGTGACTTACATCCCAAGAGTATGTCCACCGACAGTGTTCAGTCTTGTGATTCACAGTCAGTTAGTCTGAAATGTTCCACCGAGAACCTCAAATCTAGTTATTCAGAACATGTCAAACTGGAGTCTAGTGATGCACAGTCAAATGGTAAGAGATATTCTACCAACAGTGATCTGCAACTGTTTGGCGAGAAATGTTCCACGGTTAATCTTGAAACCAGTGATTCACAGCCCCAAAACCAAAGATGTTCCAGTTCTAGCAACTTGAGTGTATCAGAGCATCAGCTTGGTGATGTCTTTAAGTCAAACTCAAACACTGTCGATCCTCACTGTAATGGGGTGAAATCTACTGAAGGAAAAACAAAAGATAGCTTTAACAAAGCAGTGGATTGTAAGATTGAATCCAAAACTGAATACAAGTCTAGTTTGAGTGTTGCTTACTCTGATGATGGGGTAAAAAGTAAAAGAAAAAATTCACCTGTGTTCAGAAACAGTGTCAATGATTCTCAACATAATGGGCACAAGGATAAAGTTTGTGACAAGCAGAAAATGTTAGAAGCTGAACACAAAGATACTGATCATGTTAAGACAAACGATGTGGATGTGTCGTCTAGAAAACTGATGGACATCATTGATCCAGATAGTTCAGGTACTACCGCCGACTCCAATTCTGCCTTGAAAGCCATGGAGTCGTTCATTCGGCGCAGTTTTACATCAACCTTCGACCATCATCGTTCGAACATTGCCAGCATGATGAGTCCGGTCAACAAGCTGTGCGTCCCACTACAGAGCACCTCAGTGACATCCAACAGCGATTATTTCAGTAAATTCAAGAAAGGTTTTTCTTTCGATCCAACAGCCCACGATGGAGACAGGAGAGCAGTATTAGAAAATGGTGCTTTATCTTCAGACAATGAGAAATCCACAAAGTGTGCAAAAGTGAAGAACAGTTCCCACAGACTTGCCGCTAGTTCAAAACGTGAAACGAAAGATTCAGAGGACCAGAAGAAAAGCTGGTCACCGATGTCGATTAAGAGTGAAAAGGACACTCCCTCTCCTCAAACACTGCCTCGAGTGGACGATGATCAGGAGTCGCTTATAAACAAGTATCTGTGCGTGGAGGGCCAGAACTCGACCGGCCGAGGCTCAGCACTCGACTCTTTGAGCAGCTTTGTGTACGGTCAGCCCATGACAAGTGAGCACCCTCTGGACAGCCTTCAGAAGCTGCTGACGAGGACAGAGATCCCGCAGGTGTTGAAACCCTGCTCGGAGTCCGTCTTGAGAATGTGCTCTGCCGCCTCCCCAGACGACGTCACCAAACCGCTGAACCTCTCTCTCAAGTCCTCCTCCTTGCACTGTGGTGGGGACGACGAAGGTAACGACCACATGGACGGTTATGAGGACACCGGTTCCCTCGACGACGGGGCTGGCAGTCCTGGCGGTGATGGGGAGCTGGCTGAGTACAAGTGTGCTGCGTGCAGTCGGCAGTTCGCGTCGAAGGGCTCGTACCGATATCACCTCAGTCGATGTCACCTGTCCAGTGTGAAGATGTATGGCATCAAGGAAGCATTTAACATGAGTCCGTACGTCTACCTTCCTCTTGACCACACTGCCAAGTTCTCAAAGTATTATGAAATGGCACAGGAGTTGGCCAACAAGGGCAAGTGAATGGGTCTGTTGTTGCTCAGTAAAAGATTACTTGTCCGTTTATTTTACATGACTTTTTTCAACCTATGCTGATGTTTTAATATTCTAATTGTTTCAGTTACCATCTATGTTAATTTGTTGTTGTTTATTTTGTATGTTTTACTCATTTCAAATGTATGTGTACATTTCATTGCCCATTGTGTCTAACATGCTTAGTTTGAAGCCAAAACGAAAATCACTATGTCTAACATGTAATGATAAATTGTAACAAAACCAGTCATCCATAAAATATATTTGAAACCTACTAGACATGGAAACAAGGATAAAATAATTAAGATCACTTCCAATTTCATTGGGGGTTTTCTGAATTAGTTATACAGGTACATTTTTAGACTGCAGAAACATATACCTTAGTTGACTGTAAAATAGATTAAATCATCTTTTTTTCCTTTGAAACTAAAATTTGTTTTATCTTATATATATATCAACAAACTTAAGATTTGCATGTCCTGAACATATTTATTTTATTACACTAACATTCCCATTACCTAAATATTATATTTATTGCTAAAATAGTTACTTATATATTGAGAAAAACTAAGTCAGAGGAAGTATTTGCCAGTTTAGTTAATGTGACTGCTGATATAATTATCTTCTCCTATCTCGCTTTCTGGTGCCTTCCATTGCACGTTCTCACTATTTCCATATTGCTTTCTCACTATTTTCATCTCACTTTCTCACTATTTTCATATTGCTTTCTCACTATTTCCATCTCACTTTCTCAGTCTTCCCATCCTACATCCATCTTATTATCATGCCAATCGTCTGGCTTTCTCTTTCCATCTCACTATTTTCCGTCATGATTTTTCACACCTCTCTCACTTCCTCTCTCCTTCTATCTCACTTTATCATGTCAATATCCCATTATCTCATTCTTCCCTTTACTGTCTCACTTCTTCCATTATATTTGTTCCCAGTCTCCTCATGCCAGCCTTCTAGTATGATTTCTCCATCTGATGTAGTACTAGTACTTCCAACTATTTTTCTTGGTTACCATTCCATGTTCCCAGTCCTTGCATTTCACACACCAATCTATAATTCTCTTGTATGACAAACCTTGATCAAAATTTAAAAGGAAAACCCCATCTCATGAATATTCATACATGAGCAGATAGAAGGTATGGTGTGTACAGTTACTCTTTTTGACAGACACTGTTCACCTGTATATCCATTTTAATGTAAATGGCCAAATGGTAAGATAATCTTGAAATTATGGTCCCAGATATTTTATACACACACAGACACACATATTGACACACATCAGACACACACTCACACACACACACACACACATACACACACTACACTACACTACACTGATACATACACCACACACACATACACACACACTGACACACACACACACACACACAAACCACACACACTGACATACACACACTGCCACATACACTGACACACACACAACCCACACACACTGACACACACACAAACTGACACACACCCACACACTGATACGTATCACACACTGACACCACATACACACTGACACACACACTGACACATACCACGCACTGACACACACACACACACTGACACCACATACACACTGACACACACACGGACACATACCACGCACTGACACACACACACACACACACACACACACACACACACACACCACATTGACATACTTATAAACACAAATGCATGCAAACACAGACACATGCATGCATGTACACATACCTGCTTTTATACTTGTGCATCTTTTGATTGATTGCCAGTATTACTATTGTCAAAATGTTTTGTTCACCCCCTCCCTACCCCTCCCTCTGCTTGATCATCTCCTAGGAATTTCTAAAATTATATTTATTTTTATAGCATACACACAGAATCTAAAATGTTATATTTTCGTGGACAGTATTCCTCCAGATCGTTAGCCCATTGTTATGTCACAAAATTAAAATATCACTACATAGGAAATCTAAACATTTGGAAGTCAACATTCTGCAGTGAAAAGTGTATTTTTAATGTTTACCATTTTTCATTTACTTCATGGTTGTGTGAAATTTCATAAGCTTTGTTTCCAATTTCATCATAGCTCATTTTCATCAAATCTGAGCAATTTTTAGTGCTGTTTTAGTGATTTTTATTTTTAAAAACCTTGATATTTTGTTGTTTTTACTGGATTGTATAGTTAAGTTCGAAACGGTTTTGTTGTTTTTGAAATCATGATTTTAAATGTGAATCTCTTACTATAGTGCTATTGTTTTCACACCTGTAACTTTTATTTCTTTTTTTTTTAAGATTCTTTGAAAACCATTTGTTGTTTTTCTGTATTAACTTGGCAGCATTTGTCTATCACAATATACAGATTGGTTGGCTTTTTGTTTGTTACAGAACAAATCTTGTTTTTCTTCACTAGACATGTTTGTTAGATCCATTTTTGTAATAAAACCACAAAGTACTTTTTGTGCTTTTTGCTATTACACACACAATGAGTAGCCATGGTTACTGGTATATGGTATCTTTTATATTATCTCCATAAATAATATTTTCTGTTCTTATCTTAAAAGATTGTCCTGTCTGTGGGATGGTGCATATAAAAGATCCCTTGCTACTAATGAAAACAAATGTAGCAGGTTTCCTCTTTAAGACTATATGTCAAAATAACCAAATGTTTGACATCCAATAGCCGATTATTAATAAATCAATGTTCTCTAGGGGTGTCATTAAACAAAAGTTAATGATGCTTATGTGACAAATCAGTATTTTAATTTTGAAGCAAAAATCGTAAGTTTTAAACAGAAATACCACACAGTTGTAAGAGGTCTAAGTACCTTTACTTTAAGGTACTACTAAACCAAATAACGTCTGGCCAAGTCAAAGTTCAAAGTGCACCCAACTTTTGATAGAGCAGTTAATACCACAACTCCTGCTATTGGTGAAAAATGTGTTTTGTCGTTAAAAAAAACATATGTAATTTTATTTCATCAACAGCAGTACCATTGTTACAAGTAGCTTTGTTTTTTAAACATGTATGGTGTACCTGCAAAAATAAAAGGACTCAAATTTTGTGCAGAACAAGGGTAGTTATAGATGCTAGTTGTTATCTCCGAAATGAGCAGCTTAACCCCCAATTTGTTTCTAATTTACTTTAAGGGTGAGGGGTGGTAGTATTTATATATGTGGTGTATATATCAATTGATACACTGAAGGTTGAGGGGTGGTAGTATTTATATATGTGGTGTATATATCGATTGATACACTGAAGGGTGAGAGGTGGTAGTATTTATATATATGGTGTATATATCGTCTGACACAGTGAAGCCTCATGTTACTATTGTCATCTATGGGATTTGATTTAAGGGTCAAGTTAACGAGATTGTTTAGTTCAAAGTCAACACCTTTTCAAACAATGGATGACTTGTAAAAAGATCTGTGAGATATTTTGCTCTGCATTGAAATTTACTTAATTACAGAAGGTATTTAACAGCATGTTAAAATGCCATGGCTACTCATTGTGTGGTGTTTTGTTTCCTAGTTGTGCTACTCGGTTAATCTAATGTTCTATATGTCGAGCATACATAAATTAATTTTATTATTGGTGAAATCCATTATACTGCCAGCAGTAAAACATATCCATCGTTAACAATCAGTGCTTTTTCTGTTTGTCAGACATTGAACACATCCATCATCAACACTCAGTGCTTTAATGTCAGACATTAACAGAATCCGTGAATTCAGTAAAGACCAAACTCCACTGAATTTTGTATTTTCGTGTTTTGCGTGCATTACATTACTTATTTGAAAAACATTGTAATGTTTCACAAAAATAGTCCCATCTTCGCTTTGAGAAGGTGGATAATGGTTACACTTTTATAGACCTGATTTCTGACTAACAGTTCAACCATAATTTCTGATTCAAGTAAATATTTTCTACTTGTATTTTCTTTTGGTTCATGCAAGTATGGAATGAAAAAATGTTGTCCACACTTTCTTATAACCTGCCTAAACATGAGCTCGGTGTTTTTATTTTTCAGTCCATTACTGCATCAGCTAAAAAAAAATAGTTGATGGTCAGTTTTCCCTTAAAGCATGCAATGTTTATTATCATAGTTGAACTGTCGACAAAATCAAATTGGACTTTAGAAAAGAAAAAAAATTAAAATTCTGTAAAGTTTGATACTTTGTATATTGAGTTGGTCCCTTGTTGAAGTCACTACTTCAATTGTCAGCCATTTTGTTCAGCTTTAATAATTTCAATAACTTACATCTACATGGTGATGTACTTTGTTCATGAATGCTAAAAATACATTTATTTTTTTAGACAAGTAAAGAATATCATAGTCTGTTAAAATTGTTCTGTTTTCAGTTTTTTCGTCATCTTTTTATTAAGTTTTTATAAATGTTTCTGAAATCCATTTTCAACTCTTAGGCTACTTTCAGTGTTAGTTATTTGTGAAATAAAAGGCTATTATTTTAAAATTTAAAACAATAGATTTAGATATTTAAAAACCTCATTTAACAAATTTAACATTTTGTTTATCTTTTAGTTTGTGTCTTCAAAATGTTAAGTGTATTTTTCAGACAACACAAAGTGCACAATTTCGCTGAACTTTTCAGATATATGTCCCATTTTCATTCTTTCATCGTTTGCCTTTTTCTTTTTCTTCAGTTTTCTTTAGTTTATTTTCATGTTAACAAACTTTCACATCTGATCCAATTTTGCATCGTTTGCATAATTACTATGTAATAATTCATAATATGAGCTTACATGAATGTGTATGTTTTATAAATCATGTGTTATTGTTTATTATATATGATTATATTATACCTATATACATAATTATATTCCATATGTTTTTGTACCAGTTGAATATTAATTAAGCATATCAAATCATAAACCATTTGAATTGTTTCTCGTGTTTACATAATATACCTATATTTATTTGTTATATATCTTTTTAATTTGTGAATCAATTATGGAACTGTAAGCTATATATCTTGTCCCTGAGAACAAATTGTTCACAGTTATATAAAATGTATTCACACAATTTTTATTCCTACAAATATAATAAGTTTTAGGCTCGCAGGAACGACTTTGGGAGTGAGGGGGAGGGGCACTAACTGATCGAGTACAAACTCTAAATCAGATTTCGGTTGCAATGGCAAACATTTCTGTGTTAAAAAAAAAGGCTCATAAGGTGGAGGAGAACATGCAAGAATCCCCACTCCCACATCACTCCACCCCACCCCCATCAGTTCTTACATGCCTGAATTTGAGTAGCTTTAATATTTTAAATCACCAAGTTAAACTTGAATCCTTGTCATTCCCAGGTATTGTTTAGTTTATGGTCCGATAGCTGGCCATGATTTCAGTCAGATTTCAGTTTTTTCTGAAATTAAATTTAAATTTCCCGGTTATTTATAATAACCAGGGTTTTTGCTTTAAAATTGCGGCATTTAAAATATTTGCATTTAGATTTATTTTATATTTGGACTGGTTGCTATATACAAAGTATGAAAATTATTAAAATAATTTTGAAGTAATTGTACGAAAAGAGTATGTACTTTAAATGTACTTTAATTTTTAAAACTCACTTCCGTGTTTTTTTCTTCTTTAAAGTATAATTTCAATAATTGCACTGTATTATTGGGTTTATATTTTGTATGTGTGCCAGAACAATAAATTAAAACAAAATTAAATTAAATGGCTTCCAGTCTTCTTGAAGCTTTAAAAACTTTATTGTTCATGTCAATTTTTAAAGATTATGAACTAAATGTTGATCATGTTATTGCTGAAGTTATAGGCACATTAACAAATAAATTGGTGCCAAATTGTAAGATACTAGTTTTAATACATGTACAAACATGTAGAGTTGTTTGTTATATATTACAGTATAAGTATTTTTCCCCTTAAAATTAAAGATACAGATATATATTTTTTGTTAACTTCCACATTACTTACATCTTCTTATTAAATTATTACAGTCACATCTCTAATTTCAACCCATGCATCTGTGGCATTGAAATGGAGAAATATCCTTATAGGGACAGACCTTTGTTTTTAAACACTAAAGCATATTTTTCACCTAAACCCTAGTTTTTACCCATAACAATGGACACTAAGTTTGGTTCATTTACAAACCTGTGACAAATTTGGATACAATAGAGTCTGTGACGTTGAAATACCTTTAAAAATAGACTAAAACATGATTCAATAATAATTACTTCTCAGGCGCACATGGTGACATGCATTTCTTTTAACATGAAAAATGCATTATGTGTTATTATAAACACCAGAATGACCAGAAACACTTCGATTATGGATGATCTAAACAATAAAATATAAATAATGTTTGATTTCAGTGATCATAAATGGCTCTAATAGTGAGAAAAAAAACCTAGTCATTGTATACTTGTTTATAAATATAAACAGCAAGTATGTCTATTCATGTATAGCGTATACATACATATAGGCCTAATTTGTAATGTTATGGTCAATATATTTAGCCCTTAGAAAAACCATTGGAAATATGCTTAAAAAGTCCATTACACTTGTATGAACCCTGAAAAATTATTGGGACTAATATAAAAATCTACTAGTTAAATGGCAGGTTAAGAGAAAATAAACCAACCTTTTTTTTAAAAGGTTGGCAGCCTAAATAAAATTATTACCTTGATTAGTTAAATACATGTGCATTGTACCAGTAGAAGAGAAACTACGGTTTTACGTTCTGTATAATTTTTAAAGGCTTTTATGTGAGAGAAACTAACGAATCTCTGGTGGACAAGACTGTTCCACTGTGAATTGGAGTGAAACTGTTTTATTTCATTAATATATACAATGTATTAATGTGAATGTTTGTACATATTTTACAAATTCTAATTTCATAGAACCTATTGCCGAAGGCTAAGCCTTGAACATTACTGATAATTTTGTATATGTTGTTTGATTGGTTGAAATCCTCTCTGGTACCAAATTTGATTAAAGCTTTAAAATATATAATCACATTTTTACATTTTACACGTCTTTTTTTTTTTTTTTGTAATTGAGCTGAGTTTGGGTAATCAGATTTTAAAATAATTAAAATAATTAAAACAAATTGTAAAATTGTAAAATAAGAGGCCTCCATTTTGAAATTTAAGTCTTGGTGAAATGCTTATCAGAAAATGTGGCCGTATTTTGAAAAAAACTACCATTTTATAAAAAGATTCTGTTGCCATTTATTATCTTAATAGTTTCAACTATTAAAGGAAAGAAGTCATTAAAAAAAAAAAAATTAATAATAATTATCATATTTTCTAAGCATAATATCAGCAGATTGGTTACCCAAACTTAGCTCTGTATTTCTTTTGGTAGATATCTGCAATATTTGACAGTGATTAGTGTACATCGTATCCGTGTTAAAGTTGCAATGCCGATGTTCCTCATTACACTATCACTGTTCACAGTTATATTATCAATGCTCTACATCATATTAAATTAACATTCAACATTGTATTATCAATGTTCTACATTACATTATTCCTTTTTGTGAATAAACTTGCTTCACTCTCAGGTAGTTCATTGTTTGTGTACATTTTTTACCTGTAGTGAA
The DNA here is from genome assembly GCA_016106625.1 of Dracogyra subfuscus. Lineage (NCBI taxonomy): Eukaryota > Metazoa > Mollusca > Gastropoda > Neomphalida > Peltospiridae > Dracogyra > Dracogyra subfuscus. The sequence goes on along the minus strand of JAECMU010008927.1, from coordinate 1,091 downwards.
TTGTATTACAAGGACCAGGTGTGTGGTGAATTGTATTACAAGGGCCAGGTGTGTGGTGCATTGTATTGCAAGGGCCAGGTGTGTGGTGCATTGTATTACAAGGGCAAGGTGTGTGGTGCATTGTATTACAAGGGCCAGGTTTGTGGTGAATTGTATTACAAGGGCCAGGTGTGTGGTGCATTGTATTACAAGGGCCAGGTGTGTGGTGCATTGTATTGCAAGGGCCAGGTGTGTGGTGCATTGTATTACAAGGGCAAGGTGTGTGGTGCATTGTATTACAAGGGCCAGGTTTGTGGTGAATTGTATTACAAGGGCCAGGTGTGTGGTGCATTGTATTGCAAGGACCAGATGTGGTGAAATGTCTTGGAAGGGCCAGATGTGGTGAATTGTATTGCAAGGGCCAGATGTGTGGTGAATTGTATTGCAAGGGCCAGATGTGGTGAAATGTCTTGGAAGGGCCAGATGTGTGGTGAATTGTATTGCAAGCGCCAGATGTGTGGTGAATTGTATTGCAAGGGCCAGATGTGTGGTGAATTGTATTACAAGTGCCAGATGTGGTGAATTGTATTGCAAGGGCCAGATGTGGTGAAATGTCTTGGAAGGGCCAGATGTGTGGTGAATTGTATTGCAAGGGCCAGATGTGTGGTGAATTGTATTGCAAGGGCCAGATGTGTGGTGAATTGTATTACAAGTGCCAGATGTGGTGAAATGTCTTGGAAGGGCCAGATGTGTGGTGAATTGTATTGCAAGGGCCAGATGTGTGGTGAATTGTATTGCAAGGGCCAGATGTGTGGTGAATTGTATTGCAAGGGCTAGATGTGTGGCGAAATGTCTTACAAGGGCCAGATGCAGGATTTTCTAGAGAGGGGATACACTCATGTTGTCTGTCAACTTACATTGTCCATCATGTGACACCACTAGAGCCATTTGATTTAATAATGATCGGTTATTGAATAGTAAACATTTAATTATTCAGTCTTAGAGGAAACCTGCTAAAGTTTTCCTTTAGTAGCAAGGGTTTTTTTAATGCCAGGTGTGTGGTGCATTGTATTACAAGGGCAAGGTGTGTGGTGCATTGTATTACAAGGGCC